>CAWWDY010002384.1:0-26635 GCA_963942605.1 Poecilus cupreus
AAAATCCACCGTTTCGAACGAAAGAAACCTGAATTTATCAGTTTGAATAGTTAAAAACAGTGTTTTTCTATGTTTTTGCAAGTTTAAAACAGCAATTTTATCGCCATTTCTCATAAATCGCCGTTTCGCACTAAAGAAACATGAATTTGTCAATTTGAATAGTTAAAAACAGCGTTTTTCTATGTTTTTGCAAGTTTAAAACAGCAATTTTATCGTCATTTCTCATAAATCGCCGTTTCACACGAAAGAAACATTAATTTGTCAGTTTGAATAATTCAAAACAGCGTTTTTCTATGTTTTTGCAAGTTTAAAACAGCAATTTTATCGTCATTTCTCATAAATCGCCGTTTCGCACGAAAGAAACCTAAATTTATCAGTTTGAATAGTTAAAAACAGCGTTTTTATATGTTTTTGCAAGTTTAAAACAGCAATTTTATCGTCATTTCTCATAAATCGCCGTTTCACACGAAAGAAACATGAATTTGTCAGTTTGAATAGTTGAAAACAGCGTTTTTCTATGTTTTTGCAAGTTTAAAACAGCAATTTTATCGTCATTTCTCATAAATCGCCGTTTCGAACGAAAGAAACCTAAATTTATCAGTTTGAATAGTTAAAAACAACGTTTTTCTATGTTTTTGCAAGTTTAAAACAGCAATTTTATCGTCTTTTCTCATAAATCGCCGTTTCGCACGAAAGAAACCTGAATTTATCAATTTAGGTAGTTAAAAACAGCGTTTTTCTATGTTTCTGCAAGTTTAAAACAGCAATTTTATCGTCATTTCTCATAAATCGCCGTTTCACACGAAAGAAACATGAATTTGTCAGTTTGAATAGTTCAAAACAGCGTTTTTCTATGTTTTTGCAAGTTTAAAACAGCAATTTTATCGTCATTTCTCATAAATCGCCGTTTCACACGAAAGAAACCTGAATTTATCAGTTTGAATAGTTAAAAACAGCGTTTTTCTATGTTTTTGCAAGTTTAAAACAGCAATTTTATCGTCATTTTTCATAAATCGCCGTTTCGCACGAAAGAAACATGAATTTGTCAGTTTGAATAGTTAAAAACAGCGTTTTTCTATGTTTTTGCAAGTTTAAAACAGCAATTTTATCGTCGTTTCTCATAAATCGCCGTTTCGCATGAAAGAAACCTGAATTTATCAGTTTGAATAGTTAAAAACAGCGTTTTTCTATGTTTTTGCAAGTTTAAAACAGCAATTTCATCGTGATTTCACAAAAATCCACCGTTTCGAACGAAAGAAACCTGAATTTATCAGTTTGAATAGTTAAAAACAGCGTTTTTTTATGTTTTTGCAAGTTTAAAACAGCAATTTTATCGTCATTTCTCATAAATCGCCGTTTCGCACAAAAGAAACATGAATTTGTCAGTTTGAATAGTTCAAAACAGCGTTTTTCTATGTTTTGCCAATTTTACAACAGCAATTTTATCGTCATTTCTCATAAATCGCCGTTTCACACGAAAGAAACATGAATTTATCAGTTTTAATAGTTGATAACAGCGTTTTTCTATGTTTTTGCAAGTTTAAAACAGCAATTTTATCGTCATTTCTCATAAATCGCCGTTTCACACGAAAGAAACATGAATTTATCAGTTTGAATAGTTCAAAACAGTGTTTTTCTATGTTTTTGCAAGTTTAAAACAGCAGTTTTATCGTGATTTCACAAAAATCGACCGTTTCGAACGAAAGAAACCTGAATTCATCAGTTTGAATAGTTAAAAACAGGGTTTTTCTATGTTTTTGCAAGTTTAAAACAGCAATTTTATCGCCATTTCTCATAAATCGCCGTTTCGCACGAAAGAAACATGAATTTGTCAATTTGAATAGTTAAAAACAGCGTTTTTATATGTTTTTGCAAGTTTAAAACAGCAATTTTATCGTCATTTCTCATAAATCGCCGTTTCACACGAAAGAAACATTAATTTGTCAGTTTGAATAATTCAAAACAGCGTTTTTCTATGTTTTTGCAAGTTTAAAACAGCAATTTTATCGTCATTTCTCATAAATCGCCGTTTCGCACGAAAGAAACCTGAATTTATCAGTTTGAATAGTTAAAAACAGCGTTTTTATATGTTTTTGCAAGTTTAAAACAGCAATTTTATCGTCATTTCTCATAAATCGCCGTTTCACACGAAAGAAACATGAATTTGTCAGTTTGAATAGTTGAAAACAGCGTTTTTCTATGTTTTTGCAAGTTTAAAACAGCAATTTTATCGTCATTTCTCATAAATCGCCGTTTCGAACGAAAGAAACCTAAATTTATCAGTTTGAATAGTTAAAAACAACGTTTTTCTATGTTTTTGCAAGTTTAAAACAGCAATTTTATCGTCATTTCTCATAAATCGCCGTTTCGCACGAAAGAAACCTGAATTTATCAATTTAGGTAGTTAAAAACAGCGTTTTTCTATGTTTCTGCAAGTTTAAAACAGCAATTTTATCGTCATTTCTCATAAATCGCCGTTTCACACGGAAGAAACATGAATTTGTCAGTTTGAATAGTTCAAAACAGCGTTTTTCTATGTTTTTGCAAGTTTAAAACAGCAATTTTATCGTCATTTCTCATAAATCGCCGTTTCACACGAAAGAAACCTGAATTTATCAGTTTGAATAGTTAAAAACAGCGTTTTTCTATGTTTTTGCAAGTTTAAAACAGCAATTTTATCGTCATTTTTCATAAATCGCCGTTTGCACGAAAGAAACATGAATTTGTCAGTTTGAATAGTTAAAAACAGCGTTTTTCTATGTTTTTGCAAGTTTAAAACAGCAATTTTATCGTCGTTTCTCATACATCGCCGTTTCGCATGAAAGAAACCTGAATTTATCAGTTTGAATAGTTAAAAACAGCGTTTTTCTATGTTTTTGCAAGTTTAAAACAGCAATTTCATCGTGATTTCACAAAAATCCACCGTTTCGAACGAAAGAAACCTGAATTTATCAGTTTGAATAGTTAAAAACAGCGTTTTTTTATGTTTTTGCAAGTTTAAAACAGCAATTTTATCGTCATTTCTCATAAATCGCCGTTTCGCACAAAAGAAACATGAATTTGTCAGTTTGAATAGTTCAAAACAGCGTTTTTCTATGTTTTGCCAATTTTACAACAGCAATTTTATCGTCATTTCTCATAAATCGCCGTTTCACACGAAAGAAACATGAATTTATCAGTTTGAATAGTTGAAAACAGCGTTTTTCTATGTTTTTGCAAGTTTAAAACAGCAATTTTATCGTCATTTCTCATAAATCGCCGTTTCACACGAAAGAAACATGAATTTATCAGTTTGAATGGTTCAAAACAGTGTTTTTCTATGTTTTTGCAAGTTTAAAACAGCAGTTTTATCGTGATTTCACAAAAATCGACCGTTTCGAACGAAAGAAACCTGAATTTATCAGTTTGAATAGTTAAAAACAGGGTTTTTCTATGTTTTTGCAAGTTTAAAACAGCAATTTTATCGCCATTTCTCATAAATCGCCGTTTCGCACGAAAGAATCATGAATTTGTCAGTTTGAATAGTTCAAAACAGCGTTTTTCTATGTTTTTGCAAGTTTAAAACAGCAATTTTATCGTCATTTTTCATAAATCGCCGTTTCGCACGAAAGAAACATGAATTTGTCAGTTTGAATAGTTAAAAACAGCGTTTTTCTATGTTTTTGCAAGTTTAAAACAGCAATTTTATCGTCATTTCTCATAAATCGCCGTTTCACACGAAAGAAACATGAATTTGTCAGTTTGAATAGTTGAAAACAGCGTTTTTCTATGTTTTTGCAAGTTTAAAACAGCAATTTTATCGTCATTTCTCATAAATCGCCGTTTCGAACGA
The DNA here is from genome assembly GCA_963942605.1 of Poecilus cupreus. Taxonomy (NCBI): domain Eukaryota; kingdom Metazoa; phylum Arthropoda; class Insecta; order Coleoptera; family Carabidae; genus Poecilus; species Poecilus cupreus. The sequence goes on from CAWWDY010002384.1 coordinate 3,833, forward strand.
AAGAAACCTAAATTTATCAGTTTGAATAGTTAAAAACAACGTTTTTCTATGTTTTTGCAAGTTTAAAACAGCAATTTTATCGTCATTTCTCATAAATCGCCGTTTCGCACGAAAGAAACCTGAATTTATCAATTTAGGTAGTTAAAAACAGCGTTTTTCTATGTTTCTGCAAGTTTAAAACAGCAATTTTATCGTCATTTCTCATAAATCGCCGTTTCACACGGAAGAAACATGAATTTGTCAGTTTGAATAGTTCAAAACAGCGTTTTTCTATGTTTTTGCAAGTTTAAAACAGCAATTTTATCGTCATTTCTCATAAATCGCCGTTTCACACGAAAGAAACCTGAATTTATCAGTTTGAATAGTTAAAAACAGCGTTTTTCTATGTTTTTGCAAGTTTAAAACAGCAATTTTATCGTCATTTTTCATAAATCGCCGTTTGCACGAAAGAAACATGAATTTGTCAGTTTGAATAGTTAAAAACAGCGTTTTTCTATGTTTTTGCAAGTTTAAAACAGCAATTTTATCGTCGTTACTCATACATCGCCGTTTCGCATGAAAGAAACCTGAATTTATCAGTTTGAATAGTTAAAAACAGCGTTTTTCTATGTTTTTGCAAGTTTAAAACAGCAATTTCATCGTGATTTCACAAAAATCCACCGTTTCGAACGAAAGAAACCTGAATTTATCAGTTTGAATAGTTAAAAACAGCGTTTTTTTATGTTTTTGCAAGTTTAAAACAGCAATTTTATCGTCATTTCTCATAAATCGCCGTTTCGCACAAAAGAAACATGAATTTGTCAGTTTGAATAGTTCAAAACAGCGTTTTTCTATGTTTTGCCAATTTTACAACAGCAATTTTATCGTCATTTCTCATAAATCGCCGTTTCACACGAAAGAAACATGAATTTATCAGTTTGAATAGTTGAAAACAGCGTTTTTCTATGTTTTTGCAAGTTTAAAACAGCAATTTTATCGTCATTTCTCATAAATCGCCGTTTCACACGAAAGAAACATGAATTTATCAGTTTGAATGGTTCAAAACAGTGTTTTTCTATGTTTTTGCAAGTTTAAAACAGCAGTTTTATCGTGATTTCACAAAAATCGACCGTTTCGAACGAAAGAAACCTGAATTTATCAGTTTGAATAGTTAAAAACAGGGTTTTTCTATGTTTTTGCAAGTTTAAAACAGCAATTTTATCGCCATTTCTCATAAATCGCCGTTTCGCACGAAAGAATCATGAATTTGTCAGTTTGAATAGTTCAAAACAGCGTTTTTCTATGTTTTTGCAAGTTTAAAACAGCAATTTTATCGTCATTTTTCATAAATCGCCGTTTCGCACGAAAGAAACATGAATTTGTCAGTTTGAATAGTTAAAAACAGCGTTTTTCTATGTTTTTGCAAGTTTAAAACAGCAATTTTATCGTCATTTCTCATAAATCGCCGTTTCACACGAAAGAAACATGAATTTGTCAGTTTGAATAGTTGAAAACAGCGTTTTTCTATGTTTTTGCAAGTTTAAAACAGCAATTTTATCGTCATTTCTCATAAATCGCCGTTTCGAACGAAAGAAACCTAAATTTATCAGTTTGAATAGTTAAAAACAACGTTTTTCTATGTTTTTGCAAGTTTAAAACAGCAATTTTATCGTCATTTCTCATAAATCGCCGTTTCGCACGAAAGAAACCTGAATTTATCAATTTAGGTAGTTAAAAACAGCGTTTTTCTATGTTTCTGCAAGTTTAAAACAGCAATTTTATCGTCATTTCTCATAAATCGCCGTTTCACACGGAAGAAACATGAATTTGTCAGTTTGAATAGTTCAAAACAGCGTTTTTCTATGTTTTTGCAAGTTTAAAACAGCAATTTTATCGTCATTTCTCATAAATCGCCGTTTCACACGAAAGAAACCTGAATTTATCAGTTTGAATAGTTAAAAACAGCGTTTTTCTATGTTTTTGCAAGTTTAAAACAGCAATTTTATCGTCATTTTTCATAAATCGCCGTTTGCACGAAAGAAACATGAATTTGTCAGTTTGAATAGTTAAAAACAGCGTTTTTCTATGTTTTTGCAAGTTTAAAACAGCAATTTTATCGTCGTTTCTCATACATCGCCGTTTCGCATGAAAGAAACCTGAATTTATCAGTTTGAATAGTTAAAAACAGCGTTTTTCTATGTTTTTGCAAGTTTAAAACAGCAATTTCATCGTGATTTCACAAAAATCCACCGTTTCGAACGAAAGAAACCTGAATTTATCAGTTTGAATAGTTAAAAACAGCGTTTTTTTATGTTTTTGCAAGTTTAAAACAGCAATTTTATCGTCATTTCTCATAAATCGCCGTTTCGCACAAAAGAAACATGAATTTGTCAGTTTGAATAGTTCAAAACAGCGTTTTTCTATGTTTTGCCAATTTTACAACAGCAATTTTATCGTCATTTCTCATAAATCGCCGTTTCACACGAAAGAAACATGAATTTATCAGTTTGAATAGTTGAAAACAGCGTTTTTCTATGTTTTTGCAAGTTTAAAACAGCAATTTTATCGTCATTTCTCATAAATCGCCGTTTCACACGAAAGAAACATGAATTTATCAGTTTGAATGGTTCAAAACAGTGTTTTTCTATGTTTTTGCAAGTTTAAAACAGCAGTTTTATCGTGATTTCACAAAAATCGACCGTTTCGAACGAAAGAAACCTGAATTTATCAGTTTGAATAGTTAAAAACAGGGTTTTTCTATGTTTTTGCAAGTTTAAAACAGCAATTTTATCGCCATTTCTCATAAATCGCCGTTTCGCACGAAAGAATCATGAATTTGTCAGTTTGAATAGTTCAAAACAGCGTTTTTCTATGTTTTTGCAAGTTTAAAACAGCAATTTTATCGTCATTTTTCATAAATCGCCGTTTCGCACGAAAGAAACATGAATTTGTCAGTTTGAATAGTTAAAAACAGCGTTTTTCTATGTTTTTGCAAGTTTAAAACAGCAATTTTATGGTCATTTCTCATAAATCGCCGTTTTGCACAAAAGAAACATGAATTTGTCAGTTTGAATAGTTCAAAACAGCGTTTTTCTATGTTTTTGCAAGTTTAAAACAGCAATTTTATCGTCATTTCTCATAAATCGCCGTTTCGCACGAAAGAAACCTGAATTTATCAATTTGAGTAGTTAAAAACAGCGTTTTTCTATGTTTCTGCAAGTTTAAAACAGCAATTTTATCGTCATTTCTCATAAATCGCCGTTTCACACGAAAGAAACATGAATTTGTCAGTTTGAATAGTTCAAAACAGCGTTTTTCTATGTTTTTGCAAGTTTAAAACAGCAATTTTATCGTCTTTTTTTATAAATCGCCGTTTCACACGAAAGAAACCTGAATTTATCAGTTTGAATAGTTGAAAACAGCGTTTTTCTATGTTTTTGCAAGTTTAAAACAGCAATTTTATCGTTATTTTTCATAAATCGCCGTTTCGCACGAAAGAAACATGAATTTGTCAGTTTGAATAGTTAAAAACAGCGTTTTTCTATGTTTTTGCAAGTTTAAAACAGCAATTTTATCGTCGTTTCTCATAAATCGCCGTTTCGCATGAAAGAAACCTGAATTTATCAGTTTGAATAGTTAAAAACAGCGTTTTTCTAAGTTTTTGCAAGTTTAAAACAGCAATTTCATCGTGATTTCACAAAAATCCACCGTTTCGAACGAAAGAAACCTGAATTTATCAGTTTGAATAGTTAAAAACAGCGTTTTTTTATGTTTTTGCAAGTTTAAAACAGCAATTTTATCGTCATTTCTCATAAATCGCCGTTTCGCACAAAAGAAACATGAATTTGTCAGTTTGAATAGTTTAAAACAGCGTTTTTCTATGTTTTGCCAATTTTACAACAGAAATTTTATCGTCATTTCTCATAAATCGCCGTTTCACACGAAAGAAACATGAATTTATCAGTTTGAATAGTTGAAAACAGCGTTTTTCTATGTTTTTGCAAGTTTAAAACAGCAATTTTATCGTCATTTCTCATAAATCGCCGTTTCACACGAAAGAAACATGAATTTATCAGTTTGAATAGTTCAAAACAGTGTTTTTCTATGTTTTTGCAAGTTTAAAACAGCAGTTTTATCGTGATTTCACAAAAATCGACCGTTTCGAACGAAAGAAACCTGAATTTATCAGTTTGAATAGTTAAAAACAGGGTTTTTCTATGTTTTTGCAAGTTTAAAACAGCAATTTTATCGATATTTCTCATAAATCGCCGTTTCGCACGAAAGAAACATGAATTTGTCAGTTTGAATAGTTCAAAACAGCGTTTTTCTATGTTTTTGCAAGTTTAAAACAGCAATTTTATCGTCATTTCTCATAAATCGCCGTTTCACACGAAAGAAACATGAATTTGTCAGTTTGAATAGTTGATAACAGCGTTTTTCTATGTTCTTGCAAGTTTAAAACAGCAATTTTATCGTCATTTCTCATAAATCTCCGTTTCACACGAAAGAAACATGAATTTATCAGTTTGAATAGTTCAAAACAGTGTTTTTCTATGTTTTTGCAAGTTTAAAACAGCAGTTTTATCGTGATTTCACAAAAATCCACCGTTTCGAACGAAAGAAACCTGAATTTATCAGTTTGAATAGTTAAAAACAGTGTTTTTCTATGTTTTTGCAAGTTTAAAACAGCAATTTTATCGTCATTTCTCATAAATCGCCGTTTCACACGAAAGAAACATGAATTTGTCAGTTTGAATAGTTGATAACAGCGTTTTTCTATGTTCTTGCAAGTTTAAAACAGCAATTTTATCGTCATTTCTCATAAATCTCCGTTTCACACGAAAGAAACATGAATTTATCAGTTTGAATAGTTCAAAACAGTGTTTTTCTATGTTTTTGCAAGTTTAAAACAGCAGTTTTATCGTGATTTCACAAAAATCCACCGTTTCGAACGAAAGAAACCTGAATTTATCAGTTTGAATAGTTAAAAACAGTGTTTTTCTATGTTTTTGCAAGTTTAAAACAGCAATTTTATCGTCATTTCTCATAAATCGCCGTTTCACACGAAAGAAACATGAATTTGTCAGTTTGAATAGTTGATAACAGCGTTTTTCTATGTTCTTGCAAGTTTAAAACAGCAATTTTATCGTCATTTCTCATAAATCTCCGTTTCACACGAAAGAAACATGAATTTATCAGTTTGAATAGTTCAAAACAGTGTTTTTCTATGTTTTTGCAAGTTTAAAACAGCAGTTTTATCGTGATTTCACAAAAATCCACCGTTTCGAACGAAAGAAACCTGAATTTATCAGTTTGAATAGTTAAAAACAGTGTTTTTCTATGTTTTTGCAAGTTTAAAACAGCAATTTTATCGCCATTTCTCATAAATCGCCGTTTCGCACGAAAGAAACATGAATTTGTCAGATTGAATAGTTCAAAACAGCGTTTTTCTATGTTTTTGCAAGTTTAAAACAGCAATTTTATCGTCATTTCTCATAAATCGCCGTTTCACACGACAGAAACATGAATTTGTCAGTTTGAATAATTCAAAACAGCGTTTTTCTATGTTTTTGCAAGTTTAAAACAGCAATTTTATCGTCATTTCTCATAAATCGCCGTTTCGCACGAAAGAAACCTGAATTTATCAGTTTGAATAGTTAAAAACAGCGTTTTTATATGTTTTTGCAAGTTTTAAACAGCAATTTTATCGTCATTTCTCATAAATCGCCGTTTCACACGAAAGAAACATGAATTTGTCAGTTTGAATAGTTGAAAACAGCGTTTTTCTATGTTTTTGCAAGTTTAAAACAGCAATTTTATCGTCATTTCTCATAAATCGCCGTATCGCACGAAAGAAACCTAAATTTATCAGTTTGAATAGTTAAAAACAACGTTTTTCTATGTTTTTGCAAGTTTAAAACAGCAATTTTATCGTCATTTCTCATAAATCGCCGTTTCGCACGAAAGAAACCTGAATTTATCAATTTGAGTAGTTAAAAACAGCGTTTTTCTATGTTTCTGCAAGTTTAAAACAGCAATTTTATCGTCATTTCTCATAAATCGCCGTTTCACACGAAAGAAACATGAATTTGTCAGTTTGAATAGTTCAAAACAGCGTTTTTCTATGTTTTTGCAAGTTTAAAACAGCAATTTTATCGTCATTTCTCATAAATCGCCGTTTCACACGAAAGAAACCTGAATTTATCAGTTTGAATAGTTGAAAACAGCGTTTTTCTATGTTTTTGCAAGTTTAAAACAGCAATTTTATCGTTATTTTTCATAAATCGCCGTTTCGCACGAAAGAAACATGAATTTGTCAGTTTGAATAGTTAAAAACAGCGTTTTTCTATGTTTTTGCAAGTTTAAAACAGCAATTTTATCGTCGTTTCTCATAAATCGCCGTTTCACACGAAAGAAACATGAATTTGTCAGTTTGAATAGTTGAAAACAGCGTTTTTCTATGTTTTTGCAAGTTTAAAACAGCAATTTTATCGTCATTTCTCATAAATCGCCGTATCGCACGAAAGAAACCTAAATTTATCAGTTTGAATAGTTAAAAACAACGTTTTTCTATGTTTTTGCAAGTTTAAAACAGCAATTTTATCGTCATTTCTCATAAATCGCCGTTTCGCAAGAAAGAAACCTGAATTTATCAATTTGAGTAGTTAAAAACAGCGTTTTTCTATGTTTCTGCAAGTTTAAAACAGCAATTTTATCGACATTTCTCATAAATCGCCGTTTCACACGAAAGAAACATGAATTTGTCAGTTTGAATAGTTCAAAACAGCGTTTTTCTATGTTTTTGCAAGTTTAAAACAGCAATTTTATCGTCATTTCTCATAAATCGCCGTTTCACACGAAAGAAACCTGAATTTATCAGTTTGAATAGTTGAAAACAGCGTTTTTCTATGTTTTTGCAAGTTTAAAACAGCAATTTTATCGTTATTTTTCATAAATCGCCGTTTCGCATGAAAGAAACCTGAATTTATCAGTTTGAATAGTTAAAAACAACGTTTTTCTAAGTTTTTGCAAGTTTAAAACAGCAATTTCATCGTGATTTCACAAAAATCCACCGTTTCGAACGAAGGAAACCTGAATTTATCAGTTTGAATAGTTAAAAACAGCGTTTTTTTATGTTTTTGCAAGTTTAAAACAGCAATTTTATCGTCATTTCTCATAAATCGCCGTTTCGCACAAAAGAAACATGAATTTGTCAGTTTGAATAGTTCAAAACAGCGTTTTTCTATGTTTTGCCAATTTTACAACAGAAATTTTATCGTCATTTCTCATAAATCGCCGTTTCACACGAAAGAAACATGAATTTATCAGTTTGAATAGTTGAAAACAGCGTTTTTCTATGTTTTTGCAAGTTTAAAACAGCAATTTTATCGTCATTTCTCATAAATCGCCGTTTCACACGAAAGAAACATGAATTTGTCAGTTTGAATAGTTGATAACAGCGTTTTTCTATGTTCTTGCAAGTTTAAAACAGCAATTTTATCGTCATTTCTCATAAATCTCCGTTTCACACGAAAGAAACATGAATTTATCAGTTTGAATAGTTCAAAACAGTGTTTTTCTATGTTTTTGCAAGTTTAAAACAGCAGTTTTATCGTGATTTCACAAAAATCCACCGTTTCGAACGAAAGAAACCTGAATTTATCAGTTTGAATAGTTAAAAACAGTGTTTTTCTATGTTTTTGCAAGTTTAAAACAGCAATTTTATCGCCATTTCTCATAAATCGCCGTTTCGCACGAAAGAAACATGAATTTGTCAGATTGAATAGTTCAAAACAGCGTTTTTCTATGTTTTTGCAAGTTTAAAACAGCAATTTTATCGTCATTTCTCATAAATCGCCGTTTCACACGACAGAAACATGAATTTGTCAGTTTGAATAATTCAAAACAGCGTTTTTCTATGTTTTTGCAAGTTTAAAACAGCAATTTTATCGTCATTTCTCATAAATCGCCGTTTCACACGAAAGAAACATGAATTTGTCAGTTTGAATAGTTGAAAACAGCGTTTTTCTATGTTTTTGCAAGTTTAAAACAGCAATTTTATCGTCATTTCTCATAAATCGCCGTATCGCACGAAAGAAACCTAAATTTATCAGTTTGAATAGTTAAAAACAACGTTTTTCTATGTTTTTGCAAGTTTAAAACAGCAATTTTATCGTCATTTCTCATAAATCGCCGTTTCGCACGAAAGAAACCTGAATTTATCAATTTGAGTAGTTAAAAACAGCGTTTTTCTATGTTTCTGCAAGTTTAAAACAGCAATTTTATCGTCATTTCTCATAAATCGCCGTTTCACACGAAAGAAACATGAATTTGTCAGTTTGAATAGTTCAAAACAGCGTTTTTCTATGTTTTTGCAAGTTTAAAACAGCAATTTTATCGTCATTTCTCATAAATCGCCGTTTCACACGAAAGAAACCTGAATTTATCAGTTTGAATAGTTGAAAACAGCGTTTTTCTATGTTTTTGCAAGTTTAAAACAGCAATTTTATCGTTATTTTTCATAAATCGCCGTTTCGCACGAAAGAAACATGAATTTGTCAGTTTGAATAGTTAAAAACAGCGTTTTTCTATGTTTTTGCAAGTTTAAAACAGCAATTTTATCGTCGTTTCTCATAAATCGCCGTTTCGCATGAAAGAAACCTGAATTTATCAGTTTGAATAGTTAAAAACAGCGTTTTTCTAAGTTTTTGCAAGTTTAAAACAGCAATTTCATCGTGATTTCACAAAAATCCACCGTTTCGAACGAAAGAAACCTGAATTTATCAGTTTGAATAGTTAAAAACAGCGTTTTTTTATGTTTTTGCAAGTTTAAAACAGCAATTTTATCGTCATTTCTCATAAATCGCCGTTTCGCACAAAAGAAACATGAATTTGTCAGTTTGAATAGTTCAAAACAGCGTTTTTCTATGTTTTGCCAATTTTACAACAGAAATTTTATCGTCATTTCTCATAAATCGCCGTTTCACACGAAAGAAACATGAATTTATCAGTTTGAATAGTTGAAAACAGCGTTTTTCTATGTTTTTGCAAGTTTAAAACAGCAATTTTATCGTCATTTCTCATAAATCGCCGTTTCACACGAAAGAAACATGAATTTATCAGTTTGAATAGTTCAAAACAGTGTTTTTCTATGTTTTTGCAAGTTTAAAACAGCAGTTTTATCGTGATTTCACAAAAATCGACCGTTTCGAACGAAAGAAACCTGAATTTATCAGTTTGAATAGTTAAAAACAGGGTTTTTCTATGTTTTTGCAAGTTTAAAACAGCAATTTTATCGCCATTTCTCATAAATCGCCGTTTCGCACGAAAGAAACATTAATTTTTCAGTTTGAATAGTTCAAAACAGCGTTTTTCTATGTTTTTGCAAGTTTAAAACAGCAATTTTATCGTCATTTCTCATAAATCGCCGTTTCACACGAATGACACATGAATTTGTCAGTTTGAATAGTTGATAACAGCGTTTTTCTATGTTTTTGCAAGTTTAAAACAGCAATTTTATCGTCATTTCTCATAAATCGCCGTTTCACACGAAAGAAACATGAATTTATCAGTTTGAATAGTTCAAAACAGTGTTTTTCTATGTTTTTGCAAGTTTAAAACAGCAGTTTTATCGTGATTTCACAAAAATCCACCGTTTCGAACGAAAGAAATCTGAATTTATCAGTTTGAATAGTTAAAAACAGCGTTTTTATATGTTTTTGCAAGTTTAAAACAGCAATTTTATCGTCATTTCTCATAAATCGCCGTTTCACACGAAAGAAACATGAATTTGTCAGTTTGAATAGTTGAAAACAGCGTTTTTCTATGTTTTTGCAAGTTTAAAACAGCAATTTTATCGTCATTTCTCATAAATCGCCGTTTCGAACGAAAGAAACCTAAATTTATCAGTTTGAATAGTTAAACACAACGTTTTTCTATGTTTTTGCAAGTTTAAAACAGCAATTTTATCGTCATTTCTCATAAATCGCCGTTTTGCACGAAAGAAACCTGAATTTATCAATTTAGGTAGTTAAAAACAGCGTTTTTCTATGTTTCTGCAAGTTTAAAACAGCAATTTTATCGTCATTTCTCATAAATCGCCGTTTCACACGAAAGAAACATGAATTTGTCAGTTTGAATAGTTCAAAACAGCGTTTTTCTATGTTTTTGCAAGTTTAAAACAGCAATTTTATCGTCATTTCTCTTAAATCGCCGTTTCACACGAAAGAAACCTGAATTTATCAGTTTGAATAGTTAAAAACAGCGTTTTTCTATGTTTTTGCAAGTTTAAAACAGCAATTTTATCGTCATTTTTCATAAATCGCCGTTTCGCACGAAAGAAACATGAATTTGTCAGTTTGAATAGTTAAAAACAGCGTTTTTCTATGTTTTTGCAAGTTTAAAACAGCAATTTTATCGTCGTTTCTCATAAATCGCCGTTTCGCATGAAAGAAACCTGAATTTATCAGTTTGAATAGTTAAAAACAGCGTTTTTCTATGTTTTTGCAAGTTTAAAACAGCAATTTCATCGTGATTTCACAAAAATCCACCGTTTCGAACGAAAGAAACCTGAATTTATCAGTTTGAATAGTTAAAAACAGCGTTTTTTTTATGTTTTTGCAAGTTTAAACAGCAATTTTATCGTCATTTCTCATAAATCGCCGTTTCGCACAAAAGAAACATGAATTTGTCAGTTTGAATAGTTGAAAACAGCGTTTTTCTATGTTTTTGCAAGTTTAAAACAGCAATTTTATCGTCATTTCTCATAAATCGCCGTTTCGCACGAAAGAAACCTAAATTTATCAGTTTGAATAGTTAAAAACAACGTTTTTCTATGTTTTTGCAAGTTTAAAACAGCAATTTTATCGTCATTTCTCATAAATCGCCGTTTCGCACGAAAGAAACCTGAATTTATCAATTTGAGTAGTTAAAAACAGCGTTTTTCTATGTTTCTGCAAGTTTAAAACAGCAATTTTATCGTCATTTCTTATAAATCGCCGTTTCACACGGAAGAAACATGAATTTGTCAGTTTGAATAGTTCAAAACAGCGTTTTTCTATGTTTTTGCAAGTTTAAAATAGCAATTTTATCGTCATTTCTCATAAATCGCCGTTTCACACGAAAGAAACCTGAATTTATCAGTTTGAATAGTTGAAAACAGCGTTTTTCTATGTTTTTGCAAGTTTAAAACAGCAATTTTATCGTTATTTTTCATAAATCGCCGTTTCGCACGAAAGAAACATGAATTTGTCAGTTTGAATAGTTAAAAACAGCGTTTTTCTATGTTTTTGCAAGTTTAAAACAGCAATTTTATCGTCGTTTCTCATAAATCGCCGTTTCGCATGAAAGAAACCTGAATTTATCAGTTTGAATAGTTAAAAACAGCGTTTTTCTAAGTTTTTGCAAGTTTAAAACAGCAATTTCATCGTGATTTCACAAAAATCCACCGTTTCGAACGAAAGAAACCTGAATTTATCAGTTTGAATAGTTAAAAACAGCGTTTTTTTATGTTTTTGCAAGTTTAAAACAGCAATTTTATCGTCATTTCTCATAAATCGCCGTTTCACACGAAAGAAACATGAATTTATCAGTTTGAATAGTTCAAAACAGTGTTTTTCTATGTTTTTGCAAGTTTAAAACAGCAGTTTTATCGTGATTTCACAAAAATCGACCGTTTCGAACGAAAGAAACCTGAATTTATCAGTTTGAATAGTTAAAAACAGAGTTTTTCTATGTTTTTGCAAGTTTAAAACAGCAATTTTATCGCCATTTCTCATAAATCGCCGTGTCGCACGAAAGAAACATGAATTTTTCAGTTTGAATAGTTCAAAACAGCGTTTTTCTATGTTTTTGCAAGTTTAAAACAGCAATTTTATCGTCATTTCTCATAAATCGCCGTTTCACACGAAAGAAACCTGAATTTATCAGTTTGAATAGTTAAAAACAGCGTTTTTCTATGTTTTTGCAAGTTTAAAACAGCAATTTTATCGTCATTTTTCATAAATCGCCGTTTCGCACGAAAGAAACATGAATTTGTCAGTTTGAATAGTTAAAAACAGCGTTTTTCTATGTTTTTGCAAGTTTAAAACAGCAATTTTATCGTCGTTTCTCATAAATCGCCGTTTCGCATGAAAGAAACCTGAATTTATCAGTTTGAATAGTTAAAAACAGCGTTTTTCTATGTTTTTGCAAGTTTAAAACAGCAATTTTATCGCCATTTCTCATAAATCGCCGTTTCGCACGAAAGAAACATGAATTTGTCAATTTGAATAGTTAAAAACAGCGTTTTTCTATGTTTTTGCAAGTTTAAAACAGCAATTTTATCGTCATTTCTCATAAATCGCCGTTTCACACGAAAGAAACATTAATTTGTCAGTATGAATAATTCAAAACAGCGTTTTTCTATGTTTTTGCAAGTTTAAAACAGCAATTTTATCGTCATTTCTCATAAATCGCCGTTTCGCACGAAAGAAATCTGAATTTATCAGTTTGAATAGTTAAAAACAGCGTTTTTATATGTTTTTGCAAGTTTAAAACAGCAATTTTATCGTCATTTTTCATAAATCGCCGTTTCACACGAAAGAAACATGAATTTGTCAGTTTGAATAGTTGAAAACAGCGTTTTTCTATGTTTTTGCAAGTTTAAAACAGCAATTTTATCGTCATTTCTCATAAATCGCCGTTTCGAACGAAAGAAACCTAAATTTATCAGTTTGAATAGTTAAACACAACGTTTTTCTATGTTTTTGCAAGTTTAAAACAGCAATTTTATCGTCATTTCTCATAAATCGCCGTTTTGCACGAAAGAAACCTGAATTTATCAATTTAGGTAGTTAAAAACAGCGTTTTTCTATGTTTCTGCAAGTTTAAAACAGCAATTTTATCGTCATTTCTCATAAATCGCCGTTTCACACGGAAGAAACATGAATTTGTCAGTTTGAATAGTTCAAAACAGCGTTTTTCTATGTTTTTGCAAGTTTAAAACAGCAATTTTATCGTCATTTCTCATAAATCGCCGTTTCACACGAAAGAAACCTGAATTTATCAGTTTGAATAGTTGAAAACAGCGTTTTTCTATGTTTTTGCAAGTTTAAAACAGCAATTTTATCGTTATTTTTCATAAATCGCCGTTTCGCACGAAAGAAACATGAATTTGTCAGTTTGAATAGTTAAAAACAGCGTTTTTCTATGTTTTTGCAAGTTTAAAACAGCAATTTTATCGTCGTTTCTCATAAATCGCCGTTTCGCATGAAAGAAACCTGAATTTATCAGTTTGAATAGTTAAAAACAGCGTTTTTCTAAGTTTTTGCAAGTTTAAAACAGCAATTTCATCGTGATTTCACAAAAATCCACCGTTTCGAACGAAAGAAACCTGAATTTATCAGTTTGAATAGTTAAAAACAGGGTTTTTCTATGTTTTTGCAAGTTTAAAACAGCAATTTTATCGCCATTTCTCATAAATCGCCGTGTCGCACGAAAGAAACATGAATTTTTCAGTTTGAATAGTTCAAAACAGCGTTTTTCTATGTTTTTGCAAGTTTAAAACAGCAATTTTATCGTCATTTCTCATAAATCGCCGTTTCACACGAAAGAAACCTGAATTTATCAGTTTGAATAGTTAAAAACAGCGTTTTTCTATGTTTTTGCAAGTTTAAAACAGCAATTTTATCGTCATTTTTCATAAATCGCCGTTTCGCACGAAAGAAACATGAATTTGTCAGTTTGAATAGTTAAAAACAGCGTTTTTCTATGTTTTTGCAAGTTTAAAACAGCAATTTTATCGTCGTTTCTCATAAATCGCCGTTTCGCATGAAAGAAACCTGAATTTATCAGTTTGAATAGTTAAAAACAGCGTTTTTCTATGTTTTTGCAAGTTTAAAACAGCAATTTTATCGCCATTTCTCATAAATCGCCGTTTCGCACGAAAGAAACATGAATTTGTCAATTTGAATAGTTAAAAACAGCGTTTTTCTATGTTTTTGCAAGTTTAAAACAGCAATTTTATCGTCATTTCTCATAAATCGCCGTTTCACACGAAAGAAACATTAATTTGTCAGTATGAATAATTCAAAACAGCGTTTTTCTATGTTTTTGCAAGTTTAAAACAGCAATTTTATCGTCATTTCTCATAAATCGCCGTTTCGCACGAAAGAAATCTGAATTTATCAGTTTGAATAGTTAAAAACAGCGTTTTTATATGTTTTTGCAAGTTTAAAACAGCAATTTTATCGTCATTTTTCATAAATCGCCGTTTCACACGAAAGAAACATGAATTTGTCAGTTTGAATAGTTGAAAACAGCGTTTTTCTATGTTTTTGCAAGTTTAAAACAGCAATTTTATCGTCATTTCTCATAAATCGCCGTTTCGAACGAAAGAAACCTAAATTTATCAGTTTGAATAGTTAAACACAACGTTTTTCTATGTTTTTGCAAGTTTAAAACAGCAATTTTATCGTCATTTCTCATAAATCGCCGTTTTGCACGAAAGAAACCTGAATTTATCAATTTAGGTAGTTAAAAACAGCGTTTTTCTATGTTTCTGCAAGTTTAAAACAGCAATTTTATCGTCATTTCTCATAAATCGCCGTTTCACACGGAAGAAACATGAATTTGTCAGTTTGAATAGTTCAAAACAGCGTTTTTCTATGTTTTTGCAAGTTTAAAACAGCAATTTTATCGTCATTTCTCATAAATCGCCGTTTCACACGAAAGAAACCTGAATTTATCAGTTTGAATAGTTGAAAACAGCGTTTTTCTATGTTTTTGCAAGTTTAAAACAGCAATTTTATCGTTATTTTTCATAAATCGCCGTTTCGCACGAAAGAAACATGAATTTGTCAGTTTGAATAGTTAAAAACAGCGTTTTTCTATGTTTTTGCAAGTTTAAAACAGCAATTTTATCGTCGTTTCTCATAAATCGCCGTTTCGCATGAAAGAAACCTGAATTTATCAGTTTGAATAGTTAAAAACAGCGTTTTTCTAAGTTTTTGCAAGTTTAAAACAGCAATTTCATCGTGATTTCACAAAAATCCACCGTTTCGAACGAAAGAAACCTGAATTTATCAGTTTGAATAGTTAAAAACAGCGTTTTTTTATGTTTTTGCAAGTTTAAAACAGCAATTTTATCGTCATTTCTCATAAATCGCCGTTTCACACGAAAGAAACATGAATTTATCAGTTTGAATAGTTCAAAACAGTGTTTTTCTATGTTTTTGCAAGTTTAAAACAGCAGTTTTATCGTGATTTCACAAAAATCGACCGTTTCGAACGAAAGAAACCTGAATTTATCAGTTTGAATAGTTAAAAACAGGGTTTTTCTATGTTTTTGCAAGTTTAAAACAGCAATTTTATCGCCATTTCTCATAAATCGCCGTGTCGCACGAAAGAAACATGAATTTTTCAGTTTGAATAGTTCAAAACAGCGTTTTTCTATGTTTTTGCAAGTTTAAAACAGCAATTTTATCGTCATTTCTCATAAATCGCCGTTTCACACGAATGACACATGAATTTGTCAGTTTGAATAGTTGATAACAGTGTTTTTCTATGTTTTTGCAAGTTTAAAACAGCAATTTTATCGTCATTTCTCATAAATCGCCGTTTCACACGAAAGAAACCTGAATTTATCAGTTTGAATAGTTAAAAACAGCGTTTTTCTATGTTTTTGCAAGTTTAAAACAGCAATTTTATCGTCATTTTTCATAAATCGCCGTTTCGCACGAAAGAAACATGAATTTGTCAGTTTGAATAGTTAAAAACAGCGTTTTTCTATGTTTTTGCAAGTTTAAAACAGCAATTTTATCGTCGTTTCTCATAAATCGCCGTTTCGCATGAAAGAAACCTGAATTTATCAGTTTGAATAGTTAAAAACAGCGTTTTTCTATGTTTTTGCAAGTTTAAAACAGCAATTTTATCGCCATTTCTCATAAATCGCCGTTTCGCACGAAAGAAACATGAATTTGTCAATTTGAATAGTTAAAAACAGCGTTTTTCTATGTTTTTGCAAGTTTAAAACAGCAATTTTATCGTCATTTCTCATAAATCGCCGTTTCACACGAAAGAAACATTAATTTGTCAGTTTGAATAGTTGAAAACAGCGTTTTTCTATGTTTTTGCAAGTTTAAAACAGCAATTTTATCGTCATTTCTCATAAATCGCCGTTTCGCACGAAAGAAATCTGAATTTATCAGTTTGAATAGTTAAAAACAGCGTTTTTATATGTTTTTGCAAGTTTAAAACAGCAATTTTATCGTCATTTTTCATAAATCGCCGTTTCACACGAAAGAAACATGAATTTGTCAGTTTGAATAGTTGAAAACAGCGTTTTTCTATGTTTTTGCAAGTTTAAAACAGCAATTTTATCGTCATTTCTCATAAATCGCCGTTTCGAACGAAAGAAACCTAAATTTATCAGTTTGAATAGTTAAACACAACGTTTTTCTATGTTTTTGCAAGTTTAAAACAGCAATTTTATCGTCATTTCTCATAAATCGCCGTTTTGCACGAAAGAAACCTGAATTTATCAATTTAGGTAGTTAAAAACAGCGTTTTTCTATGTTTCTGCAAGTTTAAAACAGCAATTTTATCGTCATTTCTCATAAATCGCCGTTTCACACGGAAGAAACATGAATTTGTCAGTTTGAATAGTTCAAAACAGCGTTTTTCTATGTTTTTGCAAGTTTAAAACAGCAATTTTATCGTCATTTCTCATAAATCGCCGTTTCACACGAAAGAAACCTGAATTTATCAGTTTGAATAGTTGAAAACAGCGTTTTTCTATGTTTTTGCAAGTTTAAAACAGCAATTTTATCGTTATTTTTCATAAATCGCCGTTTCGCACGAAAGAAACATGAATTTGTCAGTTTGAATAGTTAAAAACAGCGTTTTTCTATGTTTTTGCAAGTTTAAAACAGCAATTTTATCGTCGTTTCTCATAAATCGCCGTTTCGCATGAAAGAAACCTGAATTTATCAGTTTGAATAGTTAAAAACAGCGTTTTTCTAAGTTTTTGCAAGTTTAAAACAGCAATTTCATCGTGATTTCACAAAAATCCACCGTTTCGAACGAAAGAAACCTGAATTTATCAGTTTGAATAGTTAAAAACAGCGTTTTTTTTATGTTTTTGCAAGTTTAAAACAGCAATTTTATCGTCATTTCTCATAAATCGCCGTTTCACACGAAAGAAACATGAATTTATCAGTTTGAATAGTTCAAAACAGTGTTTTTCTATGTTTTTGCAAGTTTAAAACAGCAGTTTTATCGTGATTTCACAAAAATCGACCGTTTCGAACGAAAGAAACCTGAATTTATCAGTTTGAATAGTTAAAAACAGGGTTTTTCTATGTTTTTGCAAGTTTAAAACAGCAATTTTATCGCCATTTCTCATAAATCGCCGTGTCGCACGAAAGAAACATGAATTTTTCAGTTTGAATAGTTCAAAACAGCGTTTTTCTATGTTTTTGCAAGTTTAAAACAGCAATTTTATCGTCATTTCTCATAAATCGCCGTTTCACACGAATGACACATGAATTTGTCAGTTTGAATAGTTGATAACAGTGTTTTTCTATGTTTTTGCAAGTTTAAAACAGCAATTTTATCGTCATTTCTCATAAATCGCCGTTTCACACGAAAGAAACCTGAATTTATCAGTTTGAATAGTTAAAAACAGCGTTTTTCTATGTTTTTGCAAGTTTAAAACAGCAATTTTATCGTCATTTTTCATAAATCGCCGTTTCGCACGAAAGAAACATGAATTTGTCAGTTTGAATAGTTAAAAACAGCGTTTTTCTATGTTTTTGCAAGTTTAAAACAGCAATTTTATCGTCGTTTCTCATAAATCGCCGTTTCGCATGAAAGAAACCTGAATTTATCAGTTTGAATAGTTAAAAACAGCGTTTTTCTATGTTTTTGCAAGTTTAAAACAGCAATTTTATCGCCATTTCTCATAAATCGCCGTTTCGCACGAAAGAAACATGAATTTGTCAATTTGAATAGTTAAAAACAGCGTTTTTCTATGTTTTTGCAAGTTTAAAACAGCAATTTTATCGTCATTTCTCATAAATCGCCGTTTCACACGAAAGAAACATTAATTTGTCAGTATGAATAATTCAAAACAGCGTTTTTCTATGTTTTTGCAAGTTTAAAACAGCAATTTTATCGTCATTTCTCATAAATCGCCGTTTCGCACGAAAGAAATCTGAATTTATCAGTTTGAATAGTTAAAAACAGCGTTTTTATATGTTTTTGCAAGTTTAAAACAGCAATTTTATCGTCATTTTTCATAAATCGCCGTTTCACACGAAAGAAACATGAATTTGTCAGTTTGAATAGTTGAAAACAGCGTTTTTCTATGTTTTTGCAAGTTTAAAACAGCAATTTTATCGTCATTTCTCATAAATCGCCGTTTCGAACGAAAGAAACCTAAATTTATCAGTTTGAATAGTTAAACACAACGTTTTTCTATGTTTTTGCAAGTTTAAAACAGCAATTTTATCGTCATTTCTCATAAATCGCCGTTTTGCACGAAAGAAACCTGAATTTATCAATTTAGGTAGTTAAAAACAGCGTTTTTCTATGTTTCTGCAAGTTTAAAACAGCAATTTTATCGTCATTTCTCATAAATCGCCGTTTCACACGAAAGAAACATGAATTTGTCAGTTTGAATAGTTCAAAACAGCGTTTTTCTATGTTTTTGCAAGTTTAAAACAGCAATTTCATCGTGATTTCACAAAAATCCACCGTTTCGAACGAAAGAAACCTGAATTTATCAGTTTGAATAGTTAAAAACAGCGTTTTTTTATGTTTTTGCAAGTTTAAAACAGCAATTTTATCGTCATTTCTCATAAATCGCCGTTTCGCACAAAAGAAACATGAATTTGTCAGTTTGAATAGTTCAAAACAGCGTTTTTCTATGTTTTTGCAAGTTTAAAACAGCAATTTTATCGTCATTTCTCATAAATCGCCGTTTCACACGAAAGAAACATGAATTTATCAGTTTGAATAGTTCAAAACAGTGTTTTTCTATGTTTTTGCAAGTTTAAAACAGCAGTTTTATCGTGATTTCACAAAAATCGACCGTTTCGAACGAAAGAAACCTGAATTTATCAGTTTGAATAGTTAAAAACAGGGTTTTTCTATGTTTTTGCAAGTTTAAAACAGCAATTTTATCGCCATTTCTCATAAATCGCCGTTTCGCACGAAAGAAACATGGATTTGTCAGTTTGAATAGTTCAAAACAGCGTTTTTCTATGTTTTTGCAAGTTTAAAACAGCAATTTTATCGTCATTTCTCATAAATCGCCGTTTCACACGAAAGAAACATGAATTTGTCAGTTTGAATAGTTGATAACAGCGTTTTTCTATGTTTTTGCAAGTTTAAAACAGCAATTTTATCGTCATTTCTCATAAATCGCCGTTTCACACTAAAGAAACATGAATTTATCAGTTTGAATAGTTCAAAACAGTGTTTTTCTATGTTTTTGCAAGTTTAAAACAGCAGTTTTATCGTGATTTCACAAAAATCCACCGTTTCGAACGAAAGAAACCTGAATTTATCAGTTTGAATAGTTAAAAACAGTGTTTTTCTATGTTTTTGCAAGTTTAAAACAGCAATTTTATCGCCATTTCTCATAAATCGCCGTTTCGCACGAAAGAAACATGAATTTGTCAGATTGAATAGTTCAAAACAGCGTTTTTCTATGTTTTTGCAAGTTTAAAACAGCAATTTTATCGTCATATCTCATAAATCGCCGTTTCACACGAAAGAAACATGAATTTGTCAGTTTGAATAGTTCAAAACAGCGTTTTTCTATGTTTTTGCAAGTTTAAAACAGCAATTTTATCGTCATTTCTCATAAATCGCCGTTTCGCACGAAAGAAACCTGAATTTATCAGTTTGAATAGTTAAAAACAGCGTTTTTATATGTTTTTGCAAGTTTAAAACAGCAATTTTATCGTCATTTCTCAACAATCGCCGTTTCACACGAAAGAAACATGAATTTGTCAGTTTGAATAGTTGAAAACAGCGTTGTTCTATGTTTTTGCAAGTTTAAAACAGCAATTTTATCGTCATTTCTCTTAAATCGCCGTTTCGCACGAAAGAAACCTAAATTTATCAGTTTGAATAGTTAAAAACAACGTTTTTCTATGTTTTTGCAAGTTTAAAACAGCAATTTTATCGTCATTTCTCATAAATCGCCGTTTCGCACGAAAGAAACCTGAATTTATCAATTTGAGTAGTTAAAAACAGCGTTTTTCTATGTTTCTGCAAGTTTAAAACAGCAATTTTATCGTCATTTCTCATAAATCGCCGTTTCACACGAAAGAAACATGAATTTGTCAGTTTAAATAGTTCAAAACAGCGTTTTTCTATGTTTTTGCAAGTTTAAAACAGCAATTTTATCGTCATTTCTCATAAATCGCCGTTTCACACGAAAGAAACCTGAATTTATCAGTTTGAATAGTTAAAAACAGCGTTTTTCTATGTTTTTGCAAGTTTAAAACAGCAATTTTATCGTCATTTTTCATAAATCGCCGTTTCGCACGAAAGAAACATGAATTTGTCAGTTTGAATAGTTAAAAACAGCGTTTTTCTATGTTTTTGCAAGTTTAAAACAGCAATTTTATCGTCGTTTCTCATAAATCGCCGTTTCGCATGAAAGAAACCTGAATTTATCAGTTTGAATAGTTAAAAACAGCGTTTTTCTATGTTTTTGCAAGTTTAAAACAGCAATTTCATCGTGATTTCACAAAAATCCACCGTTTTGAACGAAAGAAACCTGAATTTATCAGTTTGAATAGTTAAAAACAGCGTTTTTTTATGTTTTTGCAAGTTTAAAACAGCAATTTTATCGTCATTTTTCATAAATCGCCGTTTCGCACAAAAGAAACATGAATTTGTCAGTTTAAATAGTTCAAAACAGCGTTTTTCTATGTTTTGCCAATTTTACAACAGCAATTTTATCGTCATTTCTCATAAATCGCCGTTTCACACGAAAGAAACATGAATTTATCAGTTTGAATAGTTGAAAACAGCGTTTTTCTATGTTTTTGCAAGTTTAAAACAGCAATTTTATCGTCATTTCTCATAAATCGCCGTTTCGCACGAAAGAAACATAAATTTATCAGTTTGAATAGTTCAAAACAGCGTTTTTTTATGGTTTTGCAAGTTTAAAACAGCAATTTTATCGTCATTTCTCATAAATCGCCGTTTCGCACAAAAGAAACATGAATTTGTCAGTTTGAATAGTTCAAAACAGCGTTTTTCTATGTTTTGCCAATTTTACAACAGCAATTTTATCGTCATTTCTCATAAATCGCCGTTTCACACGAAAGAAACATGAATTTATCCGTTTGAATAGTTGAAAACAGCGTTTTTCTATGTTTTTGCAAGTTTAAAACAGCAATTTTATCGTCATTTCTCATAAACCGCCGTTTCGCACGAAAGAAACATGAATTTATCTGTTTGAATAGTTCAAAACAGCGTTTTTCTATGTTTTTGCAAGTTTAAAACAGCAATTTTATCGTCATTTCTCATAAATCGCCGTTTCGCACGAAAGAAACCTGAATTTATCAGTTTGAATAGTTTAAAACAGCGTTTTTATATGTTTTTGCAAGTTTAAAACAGCAATTTTATCGTCGTTTCTCATAAATCGCCGTTTCGCATGAAAGAAACCTGAATTTATCAGTTTGAATAGTTAAAAACAGCGTTTTTCTATGTTTTTGCAAGTTTAAAACAGCAATTTCATCGTGATTTCACAAAAATCCACCGTTTCGAACGAAAGAAACCTGAATTTATCAGTTTGAATAGTTAAAAACAGCGTTTTTCTATGTTTTTGCAAGTTTAAAACAGCAATTTCATCGTGATTTCACAAAAATCCACCGTTTCGAACGAAAGAAACCTGAATTTATCAGTTTGAATAGTTAAAAACAGCGTTTTTTTATGTTTTTGCAAGTTTAAAACAGCAATTTTATCGTCATTTCTCATAAATCGCCGTTTCGCACAAAAGAAACATGAATTTGTAAGTTTGAATAGTTCAAAACAGCGTTTTTCTATGTTTTGCCAATTTTACAACAGCAATTTTATCGTAATTTCTCATAAATCGCCGTTTCACACGAAAGAAACATGAATTTATCAGTTTGAATAGTTGAAAACAGCGTTTTTCTATGTTTTTGCAAGTTTAAAACAGCAATTTTATCGTCATTTCTCATAAATCGCCGTTTCGCACGAGAGAAACATGAATTTATCTGTTTGAATAGTTTAAAACAGCGTTTTTCTATGTTTTTGCAAGTTTAAAACAGCAATTTTATCGTCATTTCTCATAAATCGCCGTTTCGCACGAAAGAAACCTGAATTTATCAGTTTGAATAGTTCAAAACAGCGTTTTTCTATGTTTTTGCAAGTTTAAAACAGCAATTTTATCGTCATTTCTCATAAATCGCTGTTTCACACGAAAGAAACATGAATTTATCAGTTTGAATAGTTCAAAACAGTATTTTTCTATGTATTTGGAAGTTAAAAACAGCAGTTTTATCGTGATTTCACAAAAATCCACCGTTTCGAACGAAAGAAACCTGAATTTATCAGTTTGAATAGTTAAAAACAGTGTTTTTCTATGTTTTTGCAAGTTTAAAACAGCAATTTTATCGCCATTTCTCATAAATCGCCGTCTCGCACGAAAGAAACATGAATTTGTCAGTTTGAATAATTCAAAACAGCGTTTTTCTATGTTTTTGCAAGTTTAAAACAGCAATTTTATCGTCATTTATCATAAATCGCCGTTTCACACGAAAGAAACATGAATTTATCAGTTTGAATAGTTGAAAACAG
>CAWWDY010002385.1:0-98548 GCA_963942605.1 Poecilus cupreus
AGCTGTTCTCAGCTTGCAAAAACATACAAAATGCTGTTTTCAAGTATTAAAACTGTCGTATTCATGTTTCTGTCGTGTATAATGGCTAATGTTGGTGAAATCAAGACAAAACTGTTGTTTTAAGCATTCAAAAAGCATACAAAACACCGTTTTCAAGTATTTAAACTGTCATATTCATGTTTCTGTCGTGTATAATGGCTAATGTTGGTGAAATCAAGATAAAACTGCTGTTTTAAGCATTCAAAAGCATACAAAACACCGTTTTCAAGTATAAAAAACTGTCATATTCATGTATATGTCGTGTGTAATGGCTTATGTTTACAAAATCAAGATAAAATAGCTGTTGTCAGCTTGCACAAACATACAAAATGTTGTTTTCAAGTATTTAAACTGTCATATTCATGTTTCTGTTTTGTATAATGGCTAATGTTGCTGAAATCAAGATAAAACTGCTGTTTTAAGCAATCAAAAGCATACAAAACACCGTTTTCAAGTATTTAAACTGTCATATTCATGTATATGTCGTGTGTAATGGCTTATGTTTGCAAAATCAAGATAAAATTGCTGTTCTCAACTTGCAAAAACATACAATATGCTGTTTTCAAGTATATAAACTGTCATATTCATGTTCCTGTAGTGTATAATGGATAATGTTGGTGAAATCAAGATAAAACTGCTGTTTTAAGCATTCAAAAGCATACTAAACACCGTTTTCAAGTATTTAAACTGTCATATTCATGTTTCTGTCGTGTATAATGGCTAATGTTGGTGAAATCAAGATAAAACTGCTGTTTTAAGCATTCAAAAGCATACAAAACACCGTTTTCAAGTATATAAACTGTCATATTCATGTATATGTCGTGTGTAATGGCTTATGTTTGCAAAATCAAGATAAACTAGCTGTTCTCAGCTTCCAAAAACATACAAAATGCTGCTTTCAAGTACTTAAACTTTCATATTCATGTTTCTGTCGTGTATAATGTCTAATGTTGGTGAAATCAAGATAAAATTGCTGTTTTAAGCATTCAAAAGCATACAAAACAGCGTTTTCAAGTATTTAAACTTTCATTTTCATGTATATGTCGTGTGTAATGGCTTATATTTGCAAAATCAAGATAAAATAGCTGTTCTCAGCTTGCAAAAACATACAAAATGCTGTTTTCAAGTATTTAAACTGTTATATTCATGTTTCTGTCGTGTATAATGGATAATGTTGGTGAAATCAAGATAAAACTGCTGTTTAAAGCATTCAAAAGCATACAAAACACCGTTTTCAAGTATTTAAACTGTCATATTCATGTATATGTCGTGTGTAATGGCTTATGTTTGCAAAATCAAGATAAAATAGCTGTTCTCAGCTTGCAAAAACATACAAAATGCTGTTTTCCAGTATTTAAACTGTCATATTCATGTTTCTGGCGTGTACAATGGCTAATGATGGTGAAATCAAGGTAAAACTGCTGTTTTAAGCAATCAAAAGCATACAAAACACCGTTTTCAAGTATTTAAACTTTCATATTCATGTATATGTCGTGTGTGATGGCTTATGTTTGCAAAATCAAGATAAAATAGCTGTTCTCAGCTTGCAAAAACTTACAAAATGCTGTTTTCAAGTATTTAAACTGTCATATTCATGTTTTTGTCGTGTATAATGGCTAATGTTGGTGAAATCAAGATAAAACTGCTGTTTTAAGCATTCAAAAGCATACAAAACACCGTTTTAAAGTATTTAAACTGTCATATTCATGTATATGTCGTGTCTAATGGCTTATGTTTGCAAAATCAAGATAAAATAGCTGTTCTCAGCTTGCAAAAACATACAAAATGCTGTT
Source organism: Poecilus cupreus (assembly GCA_963942605.1). Lineage (NCBI taxonomy): Eukaryota > Metazoa > Arthropoda > Insecta > Coleoptera > Carabidae > Poecilus > Poecilus cupreus. The sequence continues at coordinate 1,833 of CAWWDY010002385.1, forward strand.
TTCAAGTATTTACACTGTCATATTCAGGTTTCTGTCGTGTATAATGGCTAATGTTGTTGAAATCAAGATAAAACTGCTGTTTTAAGCATTCAAAATTATACAAAACACCGTTTTCAAGTATTTAAACAGTCATATTTAAGTATATGTCGTGTATAATGGCTCATGTTTGCAAAATTAAGATAAAATAGCTGTTCTCAGCTTGCAAAAACATACAAAATGCTGTTTTCAAGTATTTAAACTGTCATATTCATGTTTCTGTCGTGTATAATGGCAAATGTTGGTGAAATCAAGATAAAACTGCTGTTTTAAACAATCTAAAGCATACAAAACACCGTTTTCAAGTATTTAAACTGTCATATTCATGTATATGTCGTGTGTAATGGCTTATGTTTGCAAAATCAAGATATAATAGCTGTTCTCTGCTTGCAAAAACATACAAAATGCTGTTTTCAAGTATATAACCTGTCATATTCATGTTTCTGTCGTGTATAATGGGTAATGTTGTGAAATCAAGATAAAACTGATGTTTTAAGCATTCAAAAGCATACAAAACACCGGTTTCAAGTATTTAAACTGTCATATTCATGTATATGTCGTGTGTAATGGCTTATGTTAACAAAATCAAGATAAAATAGCTGTTTTCAGCTCGCAAAAACATACAAAATGCTGTTTTCAAGTATTTAAACTGTCATTTTCATGTTTCTGTTGTGTATAATGGCTAATGTCGGTGAAATCAAGATAAAACTGCTGTATTAAGCATTCAAAATCATACATAACACGGATTTCAATTATTTAAACTGTCATATTCATGTTTCTGTCGTGTATAATGGCTAATGTTGGTGAAATCAAGATAAAACTGCTGTTTTAAGCATTCAAAAGCATACAGAACACCGTTTTCAAGTATTTAAACTGTCATGTTCATGTATATGTCGTGTGTAATGGCTTATGTTTGCAAAATGAAGATAAAATAGCTATTCTCAGCTCGCAAAAACATACAAAATGCTGTTTTCAAGTATTTAAACTGTCATTTTCATGTTTCTGTCGTGTATAATGGCTAATGTCGGTGTAATCAAGATAAAACTGCTGTTTTAAGCATTCAAAAGCACACAAAACACCGTTTTCAAGTATTTAAACTGTCATATTCAGGTATATGTCGTGTGTAATGGCTTATGTTTGCAAAATCAAGATAAAATAGCTGTTCTCAACTTGCAAAAACATACAAAATGCTGTTTTCAAGTATTTAAACTGTCATATTCATGTTTCTGTCGTGTACAAAGGCTAATGATGGTGAAATCAATGGTAAAACTGCTGTTTTAAGCAATCAAAGCATACAAAATACCGTTTTCAAGTATTTAAACTGTCATATTCATGTATATGTCGTGTGTGATGGCTAATGTTTGCAAAATCAAGATAAAATAGCTGTTCTCAGCTTGCAAAAACATACAAAATGCTGTTTTCAAGTATTTAAACTGTCATGTTCATGTTTCTGTCGTGTATAATGGCTAATGTTGGTGAAATCAAGATAAAAACTGCTGTTTTAAGCATTCAAAAGCATACAAAACACCGTTTTAAAGTATTTAAACTGTCATATTCATGTATATGTTGTGTCTAATGGCTTATGTTTGCAAAATCAAGATAAAATAGTTGTTCTCAGCTTGCAAAAACATACAAAATGCTGTTTGCAAGTATTTACACTGTCATATTCATGTTTCTGTCGTGTATAATGGCTAATGTTGTTAAAATCAAGATAAAACTGCTGTTTTAAGCATTCAAAAGCATACAAAACACCGTTTTCAAGTATTTAAACAGTCATATTCATGTATATGTCGTATATAATGGCTCATGTTTACAAAATCAAGATAAAATAGATGTTCTCAGCTTGCAAAAACATACAAAATGCTGTTTTCAAGTATTTAAACTGTCATATTCATGTTTCTGTCGTGTATAATGGCTAATGTTGGTGGAATCAAGATAAAACTGCTGTTTTAAACAATCTAAAGCATACAAAACACCGTTTTCAAGTATTTAAACTGTCATATTCATGTATATGTCGTGTGTAATGGCTTATGTTTGCAAAATGAAGATAAAATAGCTGTTCTCAGCTTGCAAAAACATACAATATGCTGTTTTCAAGTATATAAACTGTCATATTCATGTTTCTGTCGTGTATAATGGCTAATGTTGATGAAATCAAGATAAAACTGCTGTATTAAGCATTCAAAATCATACAAAACACGGATTTCAATTATTTAAACTGTCATATTCATGTTTCTGTCGTGTATAATGGCTAATGTTGGTAAAATCAAGATAAAACTGCTGTTTTAAGCATTCAAAAGCATACAAAACACCGGTTTCAAGTATTTAAACTGTCATATTCATGTATATGTCGTGTGTAATGGCTTATGTTAACAAAATCAAGATAAAATAGCTGTTTTCAGCTCGCAAAAACATACAAAATGCTGTTTTCAAGTATTTAAACTGTCATTTTCATGTTTCTGTTGTGTATAATGGCTAATGTCGGTGTAATCAAGATAAAACTGCTGTTTTAAGCATTCAAAAGCATACAAAACACCGTTTTCAAGTATTTAAACTGTCATATTCATGTATATGTCGTGTGTAATGGCTTATGTTTGCAAAATCAAGATATAATAGCTGTTCTCTGCTTGCAAAAACATACAAAATGCTGTTTTCAAGTATATAACCTGTCATATTCATGTTTCTGTCGTGTATAATGGGTAATGTTGGTGAAATCAAGATAAAACTGATGTTTTAAGCATTTAAAAGCATACAAAACACCGTTTTCAAGTATTTAACTGTCATGTTCATGTATATGTCGTGTGTAATGGCTTATGTTTGCAAAATCAAGATAAAACAGCTGTTCTTAGCTTGCAAAAACATACAAAATGCTGTTTTCAAGTATTTAAACTGTCATATTCATGTATATGTCGTGTGTAACGGCTTATGTTAACAAAATCAAGATAAAAAGCTGTTCTCTGCTTGCAAAAACATACAAAATGCTGTTTTCAAGTACTTAAACTGTCATATTCATGTTTCTGTCGTGCATAATGGCTAATGTTGGTGAAATCAGATAAAACTGTTGTTTTAAGCATTCAAAAGCATACAAAAACACGGTTTTCAAATATTTAAAACTGTCATATTCATGTTTCTGTCGTGTATAATGGCTAATGTTGGTGAAATCAAGATAAAACTGCTGATTTAAGCATTCAAAAGCATACAAACACCGTTTTCAAGTATTTAAACTCTTATATTCATGTATATGTCGTGTGTAATGGCTTTTGTTTGCAAAATCAAGATAAAATAGCTGTTCTCAGCTTGAAAAAATATACAAAATGCTGTTTTCAAGTATTTAAACTATCATATTCATGTTTCTGTCGTGTATAATGGCTAATGTTGGTGAAATCAAAATAAAACTGCTGTTTTAAGCATTCAAAAGCATACAAAACACCGTTTTTAAGTATTTAAACTGTCATATTCATGTATATGTCGTGTGTAATGGCTTATGTTTGCAAAATTAAGATAAAATAGCTGTTCTCAGCTTGCAAAAACATACAAAATGCTGTTTTCAAGTATTTAAACTGTCATTTTCATGTTTCTGTCGTGTATATTGGCTAATGTTGGTGAAATTAAGATAAAACTGCTGTTTTAAGCATTTAAAAGCATACAAAACACCGTTTTCAAGTATTTAAACTGTCATATTCATGTATATGTCGTGTTTAATGGCTTATGTTTGCAAAATCAAGATAAAATAGCTGTTCTCAGCTTGCAAAAACATACAAAATGCTGTTTTCAAGTATTTAACTGTCATATTCATGTTTCTGGCGTGTACAATGGCTAATGATGGTGAAATCAAGGTAAAACTGCTGTTTAAGCAATCAAAAGCATACAAAACACCGTTTTCAAGTATTTGAACTGTCATATTCATGTATATGTCGTGTGTGGATGGCTTATGTTTGCAAAATCAAGATAAAATAGCTGTTCTCAGCTTGCAAAAACATACAAAATGCTGTTTTCAAGTATTTAAACTGTCATATTCATGTTTCTGTCGTGTATAGTGGCTAATGTTGGTGAAATCAAGATAAAACTGCTGTTTTAAGCATTCAAAAGCATACAAAACACCAATTTAAAGTATTAAAACTGTCATATTCATGTATATGTCGTGTCTAATGGCTTATGTTTGCAAAATCAAGATAAAATAGCTGTTCTCAGCTTGCAAAAACATACAAAATGCTGTTTTTAAGTATTTAAACTGTCATATTCATGTTTCTGTCGTGTATAATGGCAAATTTTGGTGAAATCAAAATAAAACTGCTGTTTTAAACAATCTAAAGCATACAAAACACCGTTTTCAAGTATTTAAACTGTCATATTCATGTATATGTCGTGTGTAATGGCTTATGTTTGCAAAATCAAGATAAGATAGATGTTTTCAGCTTGCAAAAACATACAAAATGCTGTTTTCAAGTATTTACACTGTCATATTCAGGTTTCTGTCGTGTATAATGGCTAATGTTGTTGAAATCAAGATAAAACTGCTGTTTTAAGCATTCAAAATTATACAAAACACCGTTTTCAAGTATTTAAACAGTCATATTTAAGTATATGTCGTGTATAATGGCTCATGTTTGCAAAATTAAGATAAAATAGCTGTTCTCAGCTTGCAAAAACATACAAAATGCTGTTTTCAAGTATTTAAACTGTCATATTCATGTTTCTGTCGTGTATAATGGCAAATGTTGGTGAAATCAAGATAAAACTGCTGTTTTAAACAATCTAAAGCATACAAAACACCGTTTTCAAGTATTTAAACTGTCATATTCATGTATATGTCGTGTGTAATGGCTTATGTTTGCAAAATCAAGATAAAATAGATGTTTTCAGCTTGCAAAAACATACAAAATGCTGTTTTCAAGAATTTAAACTGTCATATTCATGTTTCTGTCGTGTATAATGGCTAATGTTGGTGAAATCAAGATAAAACTGCTGTTTTAAGCATTCAAAAGCACACAGAACACCGTTTTCAAATATTTAAACTGTCATATTCATGTTTCTGTCGTGTATAATGGTTAATGATGGTAAAATCAAGATAAAACTGCTGATTTAAGCATTCAAAAGCATACAAAATACCGTTTTCAAGGATTTAAATTCTTATATTCATGTATATGTCGTGTGTAATGGCTTATGTTTGCAAAATTAAGATAAAATAGCTGTTCTCAGCTTGAAAAAACATACAAAATGCTGTTTTCAAGTATTTAAACTATCATATTCATGTTTCTGTCGTGTATAATGGCTAATGTTGGTGAAATCAAAATAAAACTGCTGTTTTAAGCATTCAAAAGCATACAAAACACCGTTTTCAAGTATTTAAACTGTCATATTCATGTATATGTCGTGTGTAATGGCTTATGTTTGCAAAATCAAGATAAAATAGCTGTTCTCAGCTTGCACAAACATACAAAATGTTGTTTTCAAGTATTTAAACTGTCATATTCATGTTTCTGTTTTGTATAATGGCTAATGTTGCTGAAATCAAGATAAAACTGCTGTTTTAAGCAATCAAAAGCATACAAAACACCGTTTTCAAGTATTTAAACTGTCATATTCATGTTTCTGTCGTGTATAATGGCTAATGTTGGTGAAATCAAGATAAAACTGCTGTTTTAAGCATTCAAAAGCATACAAAACACCGTTTTCAAGTATAAAAACTGTCATATTCATGTATATGTCGTGTGTAATGGCTTATGTTTACAAAATCAAGATAAAATAGCTGTTGTCAGCTTGCACAAACATACAAAATGTTGTTTTCAAGTATTTAAACTGTCATATTCATGTTTCTGTTTTGTATAATGGCTAATGTTGCTGAAATCAAGATAAAACTGCTGTTTTAAGCAATCAAAAGCATACAAAACACCGTTTTCAAGTATTTAAACTGTCATATTCATGTATATGTCGTGTGTAATGGCTTATGTTTGCAAAATCAAGATAAAATTGCTGTTCTCAACTTGCAAAAACATACAATATGCTGTTTTCAAGTATATAAACTGTCATATTCATGTTCCTGTAGTGTATAATGGATAATGTTGGTGAAATCAAGATAAAACTGCTGTTTTAAGCATTCAAAAGCATACTAAACACCGTTTTCAAGTATTTAAACTGTCATATTCATGTTTCTGTCGTGTATAATGGCTAATGTTGGTGAAATCAAGATAAAACTGCTGTTTTAAGCATTCAAAAGCATACAAAACACCGTTTTCAAGTATATAAACTGTCATATTCATGTATATGTCGTGTGTAATGGCTTATGTTTGCAAAATCAAGATAAACTAGCTGTTCTCAGCTTCCAAAAACATACAAAATGCTGCTTTCAAGTACTTAAACTTTCATATTCATGTTTCTGTCGTGTATAATGTCTAATGTTGGTGAAATCAAGATAAAATTGCTGTTTTAAGCATTCAAAAGCATACAAAACAGCGTTTTCAAGTATTTAAACTTTCATTTTCATGTATATGTCGTGTGTAATGGCTTATATTTGCAAAATCAAGATAAAATAGCTGTTCTCAGCTTGCAAAAACATACAAAATGCTGTTTTCAAGTATTTAAACTGTTATATTCATGTTTCTGTCGTGTATAATGGATAATGTTGGTGAAATCAAGATAAAACTGCTGTTTAAAGCATTCAAAAGCATACAAAACACCGTTTTCAAGTATTTAAACTGTCATATTCATGTATATGTCGTGTGTAATGGCTTATGTTTGCAAAATCAAGATAAAATAGCTGTTCTCAGCTTGCAAAAACATACAAAATGCTGTTTTCAAGTATTAAAACTGTCGTATTCATGTTTCTGTCGTGTATAATGGCTAATGTTGGTGAAATCAAGACAAAACTGTTGTTTTAAGCATTCAAAAGCATACAAAACACCGTTTTCAAGTATTTAAACTGTCATATTCATGTTTCTGTCGTGTATAATGGCTAATGTTGGTGAAATCAAGATAAAACTGCTGTTTTAAGCATTCAAAAGCATACAAAACACCGTTTTCAAGTATAAAAACTGTCATATTCATGTATATGTCGTGTGTAATGGCTTATGTTTACAAAATCAAGATAAAATAGCTGTTGTCAGCTTGCACAAACATACAAAATGTTGTTTTCAAGTATTTAAACTGTCATATTCATGTTTCTGTTTTGTATAATGGCTAATGTTGCTGAAATCAAGATAAAACTGCTGTTTTAAGCAATCAAAAGCATACAAAACACCGTTTTCAAGTATTTAAACTGTCATATTCATGTATATGTCGTGTGTAATGGCTTATGTTTGCAAAATCAAGATAAAATTGCTGTTCTCAACTTGCAAAAACATACAATATGCTGTTTTCAAGTATATAAACTGTCATATTCATGTTCCTGTAGTGTATAATGGATAATGTTGGTGAAATCAAGATAAAACTGCTGTTTTAAGCATTCAAAAGCATACTAAACACCGTTTTCAAGTATTTAAACTGTCATATTCATGTTTCTGTCGTGTATAATGGCTAATGTTGGTGAAATCAAGATAAAACTGCTGTTTTAAGCATTCAAAAGCATACAAAACACCGTTTTCAAGTATATAAACTGTCATATTCATGTATATGTCGTGTGTAATGGCTTATGTTTGCAAAATCAAGATAAACTAGCTGTTCTCAGCTTCCAAAAACATACAAAATGCTGCTTTCAAGTACTTAAACTTTCATATTCATGTTTCTGTCGTGTATAATGTCTAATGTTGGTGAAATCAAGATAAAATTGCTGTTTTAAGCATTCAAAAGCATACAAAACAGCGTTTTCAAGTATTTAAACTTTCATTTTCATGTATATGTCGTGTGTAATGGCTTATATTTGCAAAATCAAGATAAAATAGCTGTTCTCAGCTTGCAAAAACATACAAAATGCTGTTTTCAAGTATTTAAACTGTTATATTCATGTTTCTGTCGTGTATAATGGATAATGTTGGTGAAATCAAGATAAAACTGCTGTTTAAAGCATTCAAAAGCATACAAAACACCGTTTTCAAGTATTTAAACTGTCATATTCATGTATATGTCGTGTGTAATGGCTTATGTTTGCAAAATCAAGATAAAATAGCTGTTCTCAGCTTGCAAAAACATACAAAATGCTGTTTTCCAGTATTTAAACTGTCATATTCATGTTTCTGGCGTGTACAATGGCTAATGATGGTGAAATCAAGGTAAAACTGCTGTTTTAAGCAATCAAAAGCATACAAAACACCGTTTTCAAGTATTTAAACTTTCATATTCATGTATATGTCGTGTGTGATGGCTTATGTTTGCAAAATCAAGATAAAATAGCTGTTCTCAGCTTGCAAAAACTTACAAAATGCTGTTTTCAAGTATTTAAACTGTCATATTCATGTTTTTGTCGTGTATAATGGCTAATGTTGGTGAAATCAAGATAAAACTGCTGTTTTAAGCATTCAAAAGCATACAAAACACCGTTTTAAAGTATTTAAACTGTCATATTCATGTATATGTCGTGTCTAATGGCTTATGTTTGCAAAATCAAGATAAAATAGCTGTTCTCAGCTTGCAAAAACATACAAAATGCTGTTTTCAAGTATTTACACTGTCATATTCAGGTTTCTGTCGTGTATAATGGCTAATGTTGTTGAAATCAAGATAAAACTGCTGTTTTAAGCATTCAAAATTATACAAAACACCGTTTTCAAGTATTTAAACAGTCATATTTAAGTATATGTCGTGTATAATGGCTCATGTTTGCAAAATTAAGATAAAATAGCTGTTCTCAGCTTGCAAAAACATACAAAATGCTGTTTTCAAGTATTTAAACTGTCATATTCATGTTTCTGTCGTGTATAATGGCAAATGTTGGTGAAATCAAGATAAAACTGCTGTTTTAAACAATCTAAAGCATACAAAACACCGTTTTCAAGTATTTAAACTGTCATATTCATGTATATGTCGTGTGTAATGGCTTATGTTTGCAAAATCAAGATAAAATAGATGTTTTCAGCTTGCAAAAACATACAAAATGCTGTTTTCAAGAATTTAAACTGTCATATTCATGTTTCTGTCGTGTATAATGGCTAATGTTGGTGAAATCAAGATAAAACTGCTGTTTTAAGCATTCAAAAGCACACAGAACACCGTTTTCAAATATTTAAACTGTCATATTCATGTTTCTGTCGTGTATAATGGCTAATGATGGTGAAATCAAGATAAAACTGCTGATTTAAGCATTCAAAAGCATACAAAATACCGTTTTCAAGGATTTAAATTCTTATATTCATGTATATGTCGTGTGTAATGGCTTATGTTTGCAAAATTAAGATAAAATAGCTGTTCTCAGCTTGAAAAAACATACAAAATGCTGTTTTCAAGTATTTAAACTATCATATTCATGTTTCTGTCGTGTATAATGGCTAATGTTGGTGAAATCAAAATAAAACTGCTGTTTTAAGCATTCAAAAGCATACAAAACACCGTTTTCAAGTATTTAAACTGTCATATTCATGTATATGTCGTGTGTAATGGCTTATGTTTGCAAAATCAAGATAAAATAGCTGTTCTCAGCTTGCAAAAACATACAAAATGCTGTTTTCAAGTATTAAAACTGTCATTTTCATGTTTCTGTCGTGTATATTGGCTAATGTTGGTGAAATCAAGATTAAACTGCTGTTTTAAGCATTCAAAAGCATACAAAACACCGTTTTCAAGTATTTAAACTTTCATATTCATGTATATGTCGTGTGTGATGGCTTATGTTTGCAAAATCAAGATAAAATAGCTGTTCTCAGCTTGCAAAAACATACAAAATGCTGTTTTCAAGTATTTAAACTGTCATATTCATGTTTCTGTCGTGTATAATGGCTAATGTTGGTGAAATCAAGATAAAACTGCTGTTTTAAGCATTCAAAAGCATACAAAACACCGTTTTTAAGTATTTAAACAGTCATATTCATTTATATGTCGTGTGTAATGGATTATGTTTGCAAAATCAAGATAAAAAAGCTGTTTTCAGCTTGCAAAATCATACAAAATGCTGTTTTCAAGTATTTAAACTGTCGTATTCATGTTTCTGTCGTGTATAATGGCTAATGTTGGTGAAATCAAGACAAAACTGTTGTTTTAAGCATTCAAAAGCATACAAAACACCGTTTTCAAGTATTTAAACTGTCATATTCATGTTTCTGTCGTGTATAATGGCTAATGTTGGTGAAATCAAGATAAAACTGCTGTTTTAAGAATTCAAAAGCATACAAAACACCGTTTTCAAGTATAAAAACTGTCATATTCATGTATATGTCGTGTGTAATGGCTTATGTTTACAAAATCAAGATAAAATAGCTGTTGTCAGCTTGCACAAACATACAAAATGTTGTTTTCAAGTATTTAAACTGTCATATTCATGTTTCTGTTTTGTATAATGGCTAATGTTGCTGAAATCAAGATAAAACTGCTGTTTTAAGCAATCAAAAGCATACAAAACACCGTTTTCAAGTATTTAAACTGTCATATTCATGTATATGTCGTGTGTAATGGCTTATGTTTGCAAAATCAAGATAAAATTGCTGTTCTCAACTTGCAAAAACATACAATATGCTGTTTTCAAGTATATAAACTGTCATATTCATGTTCCTGTAGTGTATAATGGATAATGTTGGTGAAATCAAGATAAAACTGCTGTTTTAAGCATTCAAAAGCATACTAAACACCGTTTTCAAGTATTTAAACTGTCATATTCATGTTTCTGTCGTGTATAATGGCTAATGTTGGTGAAATCAAGATAAAACTGCTGTTTTAAGCATTCAAAAGCATACAAAACACCGTTTTCAAGTATATAAACTGTCATATTCATGTATATGTCGTGTGTAATGGCTTATGTTTGCAAAATCAAGATAAACTAGCTGTTCTCAGCTTCCAAAAACATACAAAATGCTGCTTTCAAGTACTTAAACTTTCATATTCATGTTTCTGTCGTGTATAATGTCTAATGTTGGTGAAATCAAGATAAAATTGCTGTTTTAAGCATTCAAAAGCATACAAAACAGCGTTTTCAAGTATTTAAACTGTCATTTTCATGTATATGTCGTGTGTAATGGCTTATATTTGCAAAATCAAGATAAAATAGCTGTTCTCAGCTTGCAAAAACATACAAAATGCTGTTTTCAAGTATTTAAACTGTTATATTCATGTTTCTGTCGTGTATAATGGATAATGTTGGTGAAATCAAGATAAAACTGCTGTTTAAAGCATTCAAAAGCATACAAAACACCGTTTTCAAGTATTTAAACTGTCATATTCATGTATATGTCGTGTGTAATGGCTTATGTTTGCAAAATCAAGATAAAATAGCTGTTCTCAGCTTGCACAAACATACAAAATGTTGTTTTCAAGTATTTAAACTGTCATATTCATGTTTCTGTCTTGTATAATGACTAATGTTGGTGAAATCAAGATAAAACTGCTGTTTTAAGCAATCAAAAGCATACAAAACACCGTTTTCATGTATTTAAACTGTCATATTCATGTATATGTCGTGTGTAATGGCTTATGTTTGCAAAATCAAGATAAAATTGCTGTTCTCAGCTTGCAAAAACATACAATATGCTGTTTTCAAGTATATAAACTGTCATATTCATGTTTCTGTTGTGTATAATGGCTAATGTTGGTTATATCAAGATAAAACTGCTGTTTTAAACATTCAAAAGCATACAAAACACCGTTTTCAAGTATTTAAACTGTCATACTCATGTTTCTGCCGTGTATAACGGCTAATGTTGGTGAAATCAAGATAAAACGGCTGTTTTAAGCATTCAAACGCATACAAAACACCGTTTTCAAGTATTTACACTGTTAAATTCATGTATATGTCGTGTGTAATGGCTTATGTTTGCAAAATCAAGATATAATAGCTGTTCTCAGCTTGCAAAAACATACAAAATGCTGTTTTCAAGTATTTAAACTGTCATATTCATGCTTCTGTCGTGTATAATGGCTAATGTTGGTGAAATTAAAATAATACTGCTGTTTTAAGCATTCGAAAGCATACAAAACACCGTTGTCAAGTATTTAAACTGTTATATTCATGTATATGTCGTGTGTGAAGTCTTATGTTTGCAAAATCAAGATAAAATAGCTGTTCTCAGCTTGCAAAAACATACAAAATGCTGTTTTCAAGTATTTAAACTGTCATATTCATGTTTCTGTCTTGTAAAATGGCTAATGTTGGTGAAATCAAGATACAACTGCTGTTTTTAGCATTCAAAAGTATACAATACACCGTTTTCAAGAATTTAAACTGTCATATTCATGTTTCTGCCGTGTATAATGGCCACTGTTGGCGAAATCAAGATAAAACTTCTGTTTTAAGCATTCAAAAGCATACAAAACACCGTTTTCAAGTATTTAAACTGTCATATTCATGTATATGTAGTGTGTAATGGCTTATGTTTGCAAAATCAAGATAAAATAGCTGTTCTGAGCTTGCAAATACATACAAAATGCTGTTTTCAAGTATTTAAACTGTCATATTCATGTTTCTGTCGTGTATAATGGCAAATGTTGGTGAAATCAAGATAAAACTGCTGTTTAAAGCATTCAAAAGCATACAAAACACCGTTGTCAAGTATTTAAACTGTTATATTCATGTATATGTCGTGTGTGAAGTCTTATGTTTGCAAAATCAAGATAAAATAACTGTTCTCAGCTTGCGAAAACATACAAAATGCTGTTTTCAAGTATTTAAACTGTCATATTCATGTTTCTGTCGTGTAAAATGGCTAATGTTGGTGAAATCAAGATACAACTGCTGTTTTAAGCATTCAAAAGTATACAATACACCGTTTTCAAGAATTTAAACTGTCATATTCATATTTCTGTCGTGTATAATGGCTACTGTTGGCAAAATCAAGATAAAACTGCTGTTTTAAGCATTCAAAAGCATACAAAACACCGTTTTCAAGTATTTAAACTGCCATATTCATGTTTCTGTCGTGTGTAATGGCTAATGTTGGTGAAATCAATATAAAACTGCTGTTTTAAGCATTCAAAAGCATACAAAACACCGTTTTCAAGAATTTAAACTGTCATATTCATGTTTCTGTCGTGTATAACGGCTAATGTTGGCAGTGGCGTGCGGTCCATACGTGCATGGTGTGCAGCGCAATTGGCCATGTTTGATTTTTATTACAAGCAAGAAAGATAAGAAAGTTTGGGTAGTACAGGGTTATAATAATTTAGATCATCTACATGAAGCTGCAGGCAAACATAAAAAAAACTATTTTGTTTTAAATTCTGCACATGGAACTCCAAAACTCACCGCACGCCACTGAATGTTGGTGAAATCAAGATAAAACTGCTGTTTGAAGCATTCAAAAGCATACAAAACACTGTTTTGAAGTATTTAAACTGTCATATTCATGTATATGTAGTGTGTAATGGCTTATGTTTGCAAAATCAAGATAAAATAGCTGTTCTCAGCTTGCAAATACATACAAAATGCTGTTTTCAAGTATTTAAACTGTCATATTCATGTTTCTGTCGTGTAAAATGGCTAATGTTGGTGAAATCAAGATACAACTGCTGTTTTAAGCATTCAAAAGAATACAAAACACCGTTTTCAAGTATTTAAACTGTTATATTCATGTTTCTGTCGTGTATAATGGCTAATGTTGGTGAAATCAAGATAAAACTGCTGTTTTAAGCATTCAAAAGAATACAAAACACCGTTTTCAAGTATTTAAACTGTCATATTCATGTTTCTGTCGTGTATAATGGCTAATGTTGGTGAAATCAAGATAAAACTGCTGTTTTAAGCAATCAAAAGCATACAAAACACAGTTTTCAAGTATTTGAACTGTCATATTCATGTATATGTCGTGTGTGATGGCTTATGTTTGCAAAATCAAGATAAAATAGCTGTTCTCAGCTTGCAAAAACATACAAAATGCTGCTTTCAAGTATTTAAACTGTCATATTCATGTTTCTGCCGTGTATAATGGCTAATGTTGGTGAAATGAAGATAAAACTGCTGTTTTAAGCATTCAAAAGCATACAAAACACCGTTTTCAAGTATTTAAACTGTCTTATTCATGTATATGTCGTGTGTAATGGCTTATGCTTGCAAAATTAAGATAAAATAGCTGTTCTCAGCTTGCAAAAACATACAAAATGCTGTTTTCAAGTATTTAAACTGTAATATTCATGTATATGTCGTGTGTAATGGCATATGCTTGCAAAATTAAGATAAAATAGCTGTACTTAGCTTGCAAAAACATACAAAATGCTGTTTTCAAGTATTTAAACTGTCATATTCATGTTTCTGTCGTGTATAATGGCTATTGTTGGTGAAATCAAGATAAAACTGCTGTTTTAAGCATTCAAAAGAATACAAAACACCGTTTTCAAGTATTTAAACTATCATATTCATGTTTCTGTCGTGTATAATGGCTAATGTTGATGAAATCAAGATAAAACTGCTATTTTAAGCATTCAAAAGAATACAAAACACCATTTTCAAGTATTTAAACTGTCATATTCATGTATATGTCGTGTGTAATGGCTTATGCTTGCAAAATTAAGATAAAATAGCTGTACTCAGCTTGCAAAAACATACAAAATGCTGTTTTCAAGTATTTAAACTGTCATATTCATGTTTCTGTCGTGTATAATGGCTAATGTTGGTGAAATCAAGATAAAACTGCTGTTTTAAGCATTCAAAAGAATACAAAACACCGTTTTCAAGTATTTAAACTGTCATATTCATGTTTCTGTCGTGTATAATGGCTAATGTTGGTGAAATCAAGATAAAACTGCTGTTTTAAGCATTCAAAAGAATACAAAACACCGTTTTCAAGTATTTAAACTGTCATATTCATGTTTCTGTCGTGTATAATGGCTAATGTTGGTGAAATCAAGATAAAACTGCTGTTTTAAGCAATCAAAAGCATACAAAACACAGTTTTCAAGTATTTGAACTGTCATATTCATGTATATGTCGTGTGTGATGGCTTATGTTTGCAAAATCAAGATAAAATAGCTGTTCTCAGCTTGCAAAAACATACAAAATGCTGCTTTCAAGTATTTAAACTGTCATATTCATGTTTCTGCCGTGTATAATGGCTAATGTTGGTGAAATGAAGATAAAACTGCTGTTTTAAGCATTCAAAAGCATACAAAACACCGTT
Source organism: Poecilus cupreus (assembly GCA_963942605.1). Taxonomy (NCBI): domain Eukaryota; kingdom Metazoa; phylum Arthropoda; class Insecta; order Coleoptera; family Carabidae; genus Poecilus; species Poecilus cupreus. The sequence continues at coordinate 17,051 of CAWWDY010002385.1, forward strand.
TTCAAGTATTTAAACTGTTATATTCATGTTTCTGTCGTGTATAATGGCTAATGTTGGTGAAATCAAGATAAAACTGCTGTTTTAAGCATTCAAAAGAATACAAAACACCGTTTTCAAGTATTTAAACTGTCATATTCATGTTTCTGTCGTGTATAATGGCTAATGTTGGTGAAATCAAGATAAAACTGCTGTTTTAAGCAATCAAAAGCATACAAAACACAGTTTTCAAGTATTTGAACTGTCATATTCATGTATATGTCGTGTGTGATGGCTTATGTTTGCAAAATCAAGATAAAATAGCTGTTCTCAGCTTGCCAAAACATATAAAATGCTGCTTTCAAGTATTTAAACTGTCATATTCATGTTTCTGCCGTGTATAATGACTAATGTTGGTGAAATGAAGATAAAACTGCTGTTTTAAGCATTCAAAAGCATACAAAACACCGTTTTCAAGTATTTAAACTGTTATATTCATGTTTCTGTCGTGTATAATGGCTAATGTTGGTGAAATCAAGATAAAACTGCTGTTTTAAGCATTCAAAAGAATACAAAACACCGTTTTTAAGTATTTAAACTGTCATATTCATGTTTCTGTCATGTATAATGGCTAATGTTGGTGAAATCAAGATAAAACTGCTGTTTTAAGCAATCAAAAGCATACAAAACACAGTTTTCAAGTATTTGAACTGTCATATTCATGTATATGTCGTGTGTGATGGCTTATGTTTGCAAAATCAAGATAAAATAGCTGTTCTCAGCTTGCAAAAACATACAAAATGCTGCTTTCAAGTATTTAAACTGTCATATTCATGTTTCTGCCGTGTATAATGGCTAATGTTGGTGAAATGAAGATAAAACTGCTGTTTTAAGCATTCAAAAGCATACAAAACACCGTTTTCAAGTATTTAAACTGTCTTATTCATGTATATGTCGTGTGTAATGGCTTATGCTTGCAAAATTAAGATAAAATAGCTGTTCTCAGCTTGCAAAAACATACAAAATGCTGTTTTCAAGTATTTAAACTGTCATATTCATGTATATGTCGTGTGTAATGGCTTATGCTTGCAAAATTAAGATAAAATAGCTGTACTCAGCTTGCAAAAACATACAAAATGCTGTTTTCAAGTATTTAAACTGTCATATTCATGTTTCTGTCGTGTATAATGGCTAATGTTGGTGAAATCAAGATAAAACTGCTGTTTTAAGCATTCAAAAGAATACAAAACACCGTTTTCAAGTATTTAAACTGTCATATTCATGTTTCTGTCGTGTATAATGGCTAATGTTGGTGAAATCAAGATAAAACTGCTGTTTTAAGCATTCAAAAGAATACAAAACACCATTTTCAAGTATTTAAACTGTCATATTCATGTATATGTCGTGTGTAATGGCTTATGCTTGCAAAATTATGATAAAATAGCTGTACTCAGCTTGCAAAAACATACAAAATGCTGTTTTCAAGTATTTAAACTGTCATATTCATGTTTCTGTCGTGTTTAATGGCTAATGTTGGTGAAATCAAGATAAAACTGCTGTTTTAAGCATTCAAAAGAATACAAAACACCGTTTTCAAGTATTTAAACTGTCATATTCATGTTTCTGTCGTGTATAATGGCTAATGTTGGTGAAATCAAGATAAAACTGCTGTTTTAAGCATTCAAAAGAATACAAAACACCGTTTTCAAGTATTTAAACTGTCATATTCATGTTTCTGTCGTGTATAATGGCTAATGTTGGTGAAATCAAGATAAAACTGCTGTTTTAAGCAATCAAAAGCATACAAAACACAGTTTTCAAGTATTTGAACTGTCATATTCATGTATATGTCGTGTGTGATGGCTTATGTTTGCAAAATCAAGATAAAATAGTTGTTCTCAGCTTGCAAAAACATACAAAATGCTGCTTTCAAGTATTTAAACTGTCATATTCATGTTTCTGCCGTGTATAATGGCTAATGTTGGTGAAATGAAGATAAAACTGCTGTTTTAAGCATTCAAAAGCATACAAAACACCGTTTTCAAGTATTTAAACTGTCTTATTCATGTATATGTCGTGTGTAATGGCTTATGCTTGCAAAATTAAGATAAAATAGCTGTTCTCAGCTTGCAAAAACATACAAAATGCTGTTTTCAAGTATTTAAACTGTCATATTCATGTATATGTCGTGTGTAATGGCTTATGCTTGCAAAATTAAGATAAAATAGCTGTACTCAGCTTGCAAAAACATACAAAATGCTGTTTTCAAGTATTTAAACTGTCATATTCATGTTTCTGTCGTGTATAATGGCTAATGTTGGTGAAATCAAGATAAAACTGCTGTTTTAAGCATTCAAAAGAATACAAAACACCGTTTTCAAGTATTTAAACTGTCATATTCATGTTTCTGTCGTGTATAATGGCTAATGTTGGTGAAATCAAGATAAAACTGCTGTTTTAAGCATTCAAAAGAATACAAAACACCGTTTTCAAGTATTTAAACTGTCATATTCATGTTTCTGTCGTGTATAATGGCTAATGTTGGTGAAATGAAGATAAAACTGCTGTTTTAAGCATTCAAAAGCATACAAAACACCGTTTTCAAGTATTTAAACTGTCTTATTCATGTATATGTCGTGTGTAATGGCTTATGCTTGCAAAATTAAGATAAAATAGCTGTTCTCAGCTTGCAAAAACATACAAAATGCTGTTTTCAAGTATTTAAACTGTAATATTTATGTTTCTGTCGTGTATAATGGGTAATGTTGGTGAAATCAAGATCAAACTGCTGTTTTAAGCATTCAAAAGCATAAAAAACACGGTTTTCAAGTATTTAAACTGTCACATTCATGTATATGTCGTGTGTAATGGCTTATGTTTGCAAAATCAAGATAAACTAGCTGTTCTCAGCTTGCAAAAACATACAAAATGCTGTTTTCAAGTATTTAAACTGTCATATTCATGTTTCTGTCGTGTATAATGGCTAATATTGGTGAAATGAAGATAAAACTGCTGTTTTAAGCATTCAAAAGCATACAAAACACCGTTTTCAAGTATTTAAACTGTCTTATTCATGTATATGTCGTGTGTAATGGCTTATGCTTGCAAAATTAAGATAAAATAGCTGTACTCAGCTTGCAAAAACATACAAAATGCTGTTTTCAAGTATTTAAATAGTCATATTCATGTTTCTGTCGTGTATAATGGCTAATGTTGGTGAAATCAAGATAAAACTGCTGTTTTAAGCATTCAAAAGAATACAAAACACCGTTTTCAAGTATTTAAACTGTCATATTCATGTTTCTGTCGTGTATAATGGCTAATGTTGGTGAAATCAAGATAAAACTGCTGTTTTAAGCATTCAAAAGCATACAAAACACCGTTTTCAAGTATATAAACTGTCATATTCATGTATATGTCGTGTGTAATGGCTTATGTTTGCAAAATCAAGATAAACTAGCTGTTCTCAGCTTGCAAAAACATACAAAATGCTGTTTTCAAGTACTTAAACTTTCATATTCATGTTTCTGTCGTGTATAATGGCTAATGTTGGTGAAATCAAGATAAAATTGCTGTTTTAAGCATTCAAAAGCATACAAAACAGCGTTTTCAAGTATTTAAACTGTCATTTTCATGTATATGTCGTGTGTAATAACTTATATTTGCAAAATCAAGATAAAATAGCTGTTCTCAGCTTGCAAAAACATACAAAATGCTGTTTTCAAGTATTTAAACTGTCATATTCATGTTTCTGTCGTGTATAATGGATAATGTTGGTGAAATCAAGATAAAACTGCTGTTTGAAGCATTCAAAAGCATACAAACCACCGTTTTCAAGTATTTAAACTTTCATATTCATGTATATGTCGTGTGTAATGGCTTATGTTTGCAAAATCAAGATAAAATAGCTGTTCTCAGCTTGCACAAACATACAAAATGTTGTTTTCAAGTATTTAAACTGTCATATTCATGTTTCTGTCGTGTATAATGGCTAATGTTGGTGAAATCAAGATAAAACGGCTGTTTTAAGCATTCAAAAGCATACAAAACACCGTTTTCAAGTATTTAAACTGTTAAATTCATGTATATGTCGTGTGAAATGGCTTATGTTTGCAAAATCAAGATAAAATAGCTGTTCTCAGCTTGCAAAAACATACAAAATGCTGTTTTCAAGTATTTAAACTGTCATATTCATGTTTCTGTCGTGTATAATGGCTAATGTTGGTGAAATTAAGATAAAACTGCTGTTTTAAGCATTCGAAAGCATACAAAACACCGTTGTCAAGTATTTAAACTGTCTTATTCATGTATATGTCGTGTGTAATGGCTTATGCTTGCAAAATTAAGATAAAATAGCTGTTCTCAGCTTGCAAAAACATACAAAATGCTGTTTTCAAGTATTTAAACTGTCATATTCATGTATATGTCGTGTGTAATGGCTTATGCTTGCAAAATTAAGATAAAATAGCTGTACTCAGCTTGCAAAAACATACAAAATGCTGTTTTCAAGTATTTAAACTGTCATATTCATGTTTCTGTCGTGTATAATGGCTAATGTTGGTGAAATCAAGATAAAACTGCTGTCTTAAGCATTCAAAAGAATACAAAACACCGTTTTCAAGTATTTAAACTGTCATATTCATGTTTCTGTCGTGTATAATGGCTAATGTTGGTGAAATCAAGATAAAACTGCTGTTTTAAGCATTCAAAAGAATACAAAACACCGTTTTCAAGTATTTAAACTGTCATATTCATGTTTCTGTCGTGTATAATGGCTAATGTTGGTGAAATCAAGATAAAACTGCTGTTTTAAGCAATCAAAAGCATACAAAACACAGTTTTCAAGTATTTGAACTGTCATATTCATGTATATGTCGTGTGTGATGGCTTATGTTTGCAAAATCAAGATAAAATAGCTGTTCTCAGCTTGCAAAAACATACAAAATGCTGCTTTCAAGTATTTAAATTGTCATATTCATGTTTCTGCCGTGTATAATGGCTAATGTTGGTGAAATGAAGATAAAACTGCTGTTTTAAGCATTCAAAAGCATACAAAACACCGTTTTCAAGTATTTAAACTGTCTTATTCATGTATATGTCGTGTGTAATGGCTTATGCTTGCAAAATTAAGATAAAATAGCTGTTCTCAGCTTGCAAAAACATACAAAATGCTGTTTTCAAGTATTTAAACTGTCATATTTATGTTTCTGTCGTGTATAATGGGTAATGTTGGTGAAATCAAGATCAAACTGCTGTTTTAAGCATTCAAAAGCATACAAAACACGGTTTTCAAGTATTTAAACTGTCACATTCATGTATATGTCGTGTGTAATGGGTTATGTTTGCAAAATCAAGATAAACTAGCTGTTCTCAGCTTGCAAAAACATACAAAATGCTGTTTTCAAGTATTTAAATAGTCATATTCATGTTTCTGTCGTGTATAATGGCTAATGTTGGTGAAATCAAGATAAAACTGCTGTTTTAAGCATTCAAAAGAATACAAAACACTGTTTTCAAGTATTTAAACTGTCATATTCATGTTTCTGTCGTGTATAATGGCTAATGTTGGTGAAATCAAGATAAAACTGCTGTTTTAAGCATTCAAAAGCATACAAAACACCGTTTTCAAGTATATAAACTGTCATATTCATGTATATGTCGTGTGTAATGGCTCATGTTTGCAAAATCAAGATAAACTAGCTGTTCTCAGCTAGCAAAAACATACAAAATGCTGTTTTCAAGTACTTAAACTTTCATATTCATGTTTCTGTCGTGTATAATGGCTAATGTTGGTGAAATCAAGATAAAATTGCTGTTTTAAGCATTCAAAAGCATACAAAACAGCGTTTTCAAGTATTTAAACTGTCATTTTCATGTATATGTCGTGTGTAATAACTTATATTTGCAAAATCAAGATAAAATAGCTGTTCTCAGCTTGCAAAAACATACAAAATGCTGTTTTCAAGTATTTAAACTGTCATATTCATGTTTCTGTCGTGTATAATGGATAATGTTGGTGAAATCAAGATAAAACTGCTGTTTGAAGCATTCAAAAGCATACAAACCACCGTTTTCAAGTATTTAAACTTTCATATTCATGTATATGTCGTGTGTAATGGCTTATGTTTGCAAAATCAAGATAAAATAGCTGTTCTCAGCTTGCACAAACATACAAAATGTTGTTTTCAAGTATTTAAACTGTCATATTCATGTTTCTGTCGTGTATAATGGCTAATGTTGGTGAAATCAAGATAAAACGGCTGTTTTAAGCATTCAAAAGCATACAAAACACCGTTTTCAAGTATTTAAACTGTTAAATTCATGTATATGTCGTGTGAAATGGCTTATGTTTGCAAAATCAAGATAAAATAGCTGTTCTCAGCTTGCAAAAACATACAAAATGCTGTTTTCAAGTATTTAAACTGTCATATTCATGTTTCTGTCGTGTATAATGGCTAATGTTGGTGAAATTAAGATAAAACTGCTGTTTTAAGCATTCGAAAGCATACAAAACACCGTTGTCAAGTATTTAAACTGTTATATTCATGTATATGTCGTGTGTGAAGTCTTATGTTTTCAAAATCAAGATAAAATAGCTGTTCTCAGCTTGCAAAAACATACAAAATGCTGTTTTCAAGTATTTAAACAGTCATATTCATGTTGCTGTCTTGTAAAATGGCTAATGTTGGTGAAATCAAGATACAACTGCTGTTTTAAGCATTCAAAAGTATACAATACACCGTTTTTAAGAATTTAAACTGTCATATTCATGTTTCTGTCGTGTACAATGGCTACTGTTGGCAAAATCAAGATAAAACTGCTGTTTTAAGCATTCAAAGCATACAAAACACCGTTTTTAAGTATTTAAACTGTCATATTCATGTTTCTGTCGTGTATAATGGCTAATGTTGGTGAAATCAATATAAAACTGCTGTTTTAAGCATTCAAAAGCATACAAAACACCGTTTTTAAGAATTTTAACTGTCATATTCATGTTTTTGTCGTGTATAATGGCTAATGTTGGTGAAATCAAGATAAAACTGCTGTTTGAAGCATTCAAAAGCATACAAAACACTGTTTTGAAGTATTTAAACTGTCATATTCATGTATATGTAGTGTGTAATGGCTTATGTTTGCAAAATCAAGATAAAATAGCTGTTCTCAGCTTGCAAATACATACAAAATGCTGTTTTCAAGTATTTAAACTGTCATATTCATGTTTCTGTCGTGTATAATGGCTGTTTTAAGCATTCAAAAGCATACAAAACACCATTTTCAAGTATTTAAACTGTCATATTCATGTATATGTCGTGTGTGATGGCTTATGTTTGCAAAATCAAGATAAAATAGCTGTTCTCAGTTAGCAAAAACATACAAAATGCTGCTTTCAAGTATTTAAACTGTCATATTCATGTTTCTGTCGTGTATAATGGCTAATGTTGGTGAACTGTCATATTCATGTATATGTTGTGTCTAATGGCTTATGTTTGCAAAATCAAGATAAAATAGTTGTTCTCAGCTTGCAAAAACATACAAAATGCTGTTTTCAAGTATTTACACTGTCATATTCATGTTTCTGTCGTCTATAATGGCTAATGCTGTTGAAATCAAGATAAAACTGCTGTTTTAAGCATTCAAAATCATACAAAACACCGTTTCAAGTATTTAAACAGTCATATCAAGTATATGTCGTGTATAATGGCTCATGTTTGCAAAATCAAGATAAAATAGCTGTTCTCAGCTTGCAAAAACATACAAAATGCTGTTTTCAAGTATTTAAACTATCATATTCATGTTTCTGTCGTGTAAAAAGGCTAATGATGGTGAAATCAAGATAAAACTGCTGTTTTAAACAATCTAAAGCATACAAAACACCGTTTTCAAGTATTTAAAACTGTCATATTCATGTATATGTCGTGTGTGATGGCTTATGTTTGCAAAATCAAGATAAAATAGCTGTTGTCAGTTAGAAAAAACATACAAAATGCTGCTTTCAAGTATTTAAACTGTCATATTCATGTTTCTGTCGTGTATAATGGCTAATGTTGGTGAAATGAAGATAAAACTGCTGTTTTAAGCATTCAAAAGCATACAAAACACCGTTTTCAAGTATTTAAACTGTCTTATTCATGTATATGTCGTGTGTAATGGCTTATGCTTGCAAAATTAAGATAAAATAGCTGTTCTCAGCTTGCAAAAACATACAAAATGCTGTTTTCATAAATTTAAACTGTCATATTCATGTTTCTGTCGTGTATAATGGCTAATGTTGGTTAAATGAAGATAAAACTGCTGTTTTAAGCATTCAAAAGCATACAAAACACCGTTTTAAAGTATTTAAACTGTCATATTCATGTATATGTTGTGTCTAATGGCTTATGTTTGCAAAATCAAGATAAAATAGTTGTTCTCAGCTTGCAAAAACATACAAAATGCTGTTTTCAAGTATTTACACTGTCATATTCATGTTTCTGTCGTCTATAATGGCTAATGCTGTTGAAATCAAGATAAAACTGCTGTTTTAAGCATTCAAAATCATACAAAACACCGTTTTCAAGTATTTAAACAGTCATATTCAAGTATATGTCGTGTATAATGGCTCATGTTTGCAAAATCAAGATAAAATAGCTGTTCTCAGCTTGCAAAAACATACAAAATGCTGTTTTCAAGTATTTAAACTATCATATTCATGTTTCTGTCGTGTAAAAAGGCTAATGATGGTGAAATCAAGATAAAACTGCTGTTTTAAACAATCTAAAGCATACAAAACACCGTTTTCAAGTATTTAAACTGTCATATTCATGTATATGTCGTGTGTAATGGCTTATGTTTGCAAAATTAAGATAAAATAGATGTTCTCAGCTTGCAAAAACATACAATATGCTGTTTTCAAGTATTTAAACTGTCATATTCATGTTTCTGTCGTGTATAATGGCTAATGTTGGTGAAATCAAGATAAAACTGCTGTTTAAGCATTCAAAAGAATACAAAACACCGTTTTCAAGTATTTAAACTGTCATATTCATGTTTCTGTCGTGTATAATGGCTAATGTTGGTGAAATCAAGATAAAACTGCTGTTTTAAGCATTCAAAAGAATACAAAACACCGTTTTCAAGTATTTAAACTGTTATATTCATGTTTCTGTCGTGTATAATGGCTAATGTTGGTGAAATCAAGATAAAACTGCTGTTTTAAGCAATCAAAAGCATACAAAACACAGTTTTCAAGTATTTGAACTGTCATATTCATGTATATGTCGTGTGTGATGGCTTATGTTTGCAAAATCAAGATAAAATAGCTGTTCTCAGCTTGCAAAAACATACAAAATGCTGCTTTCAAGTATTTAAACTGTCATATTCATGTTTCTGCCGTGTATAATGGCTAATGTTGGTGAAATGAAGATAAAACTGCTGTTTTAAAGCATTCAAAAGCATACAAAACACCGTTTTCAAGTATTTAAACTGTCTTATTCATGTATATGTCGTGTGTAATGGCTTATGCTTGCAAAATTAAGATAAAATAGCTGTTCTCAGCTTGCAAAAAATACAAAATGCTGTTTTCAAGTATTTAAACTGTCATATTTATGTTTCTGTCGTGTATAATGGCTAATGTTGGTGAAATCAAGATCAAACTGCTGTTTTAAGCATTCAAAAGCATACAAAACACGGTTTTCAAGTATTTAAACTGTCACATTCATGTATATGTCGTGTGTAATGGCTTATGTTTGCAAAATCAAGATAAACTAGCTGTTCTCAGCTTGCAAAAACATACAAAATGCTGTTTTCAAGTATTTAAACTGTCATATTCATGTTTCTGTTGTGTATAATGGCTAATATTGGTGAAATGAAGATAAAACTGCTGTTTTAAGCATTCAAAAGCATACAAAACACCGTTTTCAAGTATTTAAACTGTCTTATTCATGTATATGTCGTGTGTAATGGCTTATGCTTGCAAAATTAAGATAAAATAGCTATACTCAGCTTGCAAAAACATACAAAATGCTGTTTTCAAGTATTTAAATAGTCATATTCATGTTTCTGTCGTGTATAATGGCTAATGTTGGTGAAATCAAGATAAAACTGCTGTTTTAAGCATTTAAAAGAATACAAAACACCGTTTTCAAGTATTTAAACTGTCATATTCATGTTTCTGTCGTGTATAATGGCTAATGTTGGTGAAATCAAGATAAAACTGCTGTTTTAAGCATTCAAAAGCATACAAAACACCGTTTTCAAGTATATAAACTGTCATATTCATGTATATGTCGTGTGTAATGGCTTATGTTTGCAAAATCAAGATAAACTAGCTGTTCTCAGCTTGCAAAAACATACAAAATGCTGTTTTCAAGTACTTAAACTTTCATATTCATGTTTCTGTCGTGTATAATGGCTAATGTTGGTGAAATCAAGATAAAATTGCTGTTTTAAGCATTCAAAAGCATACAAAACAGCGTTTTCAAGTATTTAAACTGTCATTTTCATGTATATGTCATGTGTAATAACTTATATTTGCAAAATCAAGATAAAATAGCTGTTCTCAGCTTGCAAAAACATACAAAATGCTGTTTTCAAGTATTTAAACTGTCATATTCATGTTTCTGTCGTGTATAATGGATAATGTTGGTGAAATCAAGATAAAACTGCTGTTTGAAGCATTCAAAAGCATACAAACCACCGTTTTCAAGTATTTAAACTGTCATATTCATGTATATGTCGTGTGTAATGGCTTATGTTTGCAAAATCAAGATAAAATAGCTGTTCTCAGCTTGCACAAACATACAAAATGTTGTTTTCAAGTATTTAAAACTGTCATATTTATGTTTCTGTCGTGTATAATGGCTAATGTTGGTGAAATCAAGATAAAACGGCTGTTTTAAGCATTCAAAAGCATACAAAACACCGTTTTCAAGTATTTAAACTGTTAAATTCATGTATATGTCGTGTGAAATGGCTTATGTTTGCAAAATCAAGATAAAATAGCTGTTCTCAGCTTGCAAAAACATACAAAATGCTGTTTTCAAGTATTTAAACTGTCATATTCATGTTTCTGTCGTGTATAATGGCTAATGTTGGTGAAATTAAGATAAAACTGCTGTTTTAAGCATTCGAAAGCATACAAAACACCGTTGTCAAGTATTTAAACTGTTATATTCATGCATATGTCGTGTGTGAAGTCTTATGTTTTCAAAATCAAGATAAAATAGCTGTTCTCAGCTTGCAAAAACATACAAAATGCTGTTTTCAAGTATTTAAACTGTCATATTCATGTTGCTGTCTTGTAAAATGGCTAATGTTGGTGAAATCAAGATACAACTGCTGTTTTAAGCATTCAAAAGTATACAATACACCGTTTTTAAGAATTTAAACTGTCATATTCATGTTTCTGTCGTGTACAATGGCTACTGTTGGCGAAATCAAGATAAAACTGCTGTTTTAAGCATTCAAAAGCATACAAAACACCGTTTTTAAGTATTTAAACTGTCATATTCATGTTTCTGTCGTGTGTAATGGCTAATGTTGGTGAAATCAATATAAAACTGCTGTTTTAAGCATTCAAAAGCATACAAAACACCGTTTTTAAGAAATTTAACTGTCATATTCATGTTTTTGTCGTGTATAATGGCTAATGTTGGTGAAATCAAGATAAAACTGCTGTTTGAAGCATTCAAAGCATATTCATGTTTCTGTCGTGTATAATGGCTAATGTTGGTGAAATCAAGATAAAACTGCTGTTTGAAGCATTCAAAAGCATACAAACCACCGTTTTCAAGTATTTAAACTGTCATATTCATGTATATGTCGTGTGTAATGGCTTATGTTTGCAAAATCAAGATAAAATAGCTGTTCTCAGCTTGCACAAACATACAAAATGTTGTTTTCAAGTATTTAAACTGTCATATTTATGTTTCTGTCGTGTATAATGGCTAATGTTGGTGAAATCAAGATAAAACGGCTGTTTTAAGCATTCAAAAGCATACAAAACACCGTTTTCAAGTATTTAAACTGTTAAATTCATGTATATGTCGTGTGAAATGGCTTATGTTTGCAAAATCAAGATAAAATAGCTGTTCTCAGCTTGCAATAACATACAAAATGCTCTTTTCAAGTATTTACACTGTCATATCCATGTTTCTGTCGTGTATAATGGCTAATGTTGTTGAAATCAATATAAAACTGCTGTTTTAAGCATTCAAAGCATACAAAACACCGTTTTTAAGAAATTTAACTGTCATATTCATGTTTTTGTCGTGTATAATGGCTAATGTTGGTGAAATCAAGATAAAACTGCTTTTTGAAGCATTCAAAAGCATACAAAACACTGTTTGAAGTATTTAAACTGTCATATTCATGTATATGTAGTGTGTAATGGCTTATGTTTGCAAAATCAAGATAAAATAGCTGTTCTCAGCTTGCAAATACATACAAAATGCTGTTTTCAAGTATTTAAACTGTCATATTCATGTTTCTGTCGTGTATAATGGCTGTTTTAAGCATTCAAAAGCATACAAAACACCATTTTCAAGTATTTAAACTGTCATATTCATGTATATGTCGTGTGTGATGGCTTATGTTTGCAAAATCAAGATAAAATATCTGTTCTCAGTTAGCAAAAACATACAAAATGCTGCTTTCAAGTATTTAAACTGTCATATTCATGTTTCTGTCGTGTATAATGGCTAATGTTGGTGAAATGAAGATAAAACTGCTGTTTTAAGCATTCAAAAGCATACAAAACACCGTTTTCAAGTATTTAAACTGTCTTATTCATGTATATGTCGTGTGTAATGGCTTATGCTTGCAAAATTAAGATAAAATAACTGTTCTCAGCTTGCAAAAACATACAAAATGCTGTTTTCATAAATTTAAACTGTCATATTCATGTTTCTGTCGTGTATAATGGCTAATGTTGGTGAAATGAAAATAAAACTGCTGTTTTAAGCATTCAAAAGCATACAAAACACCGTTTTAAAGTATTTAAACTGTCATATTCATGTATATGTTGTGTCTAATGGCTTATGTTTGCAAAATCAAGATAAAATAGTTGTTCTCAGCTTGCAAAAACATACAAAATGCTGTTTTCAAGTATTTACACTGTCATATTCATGTTTCTGTCGTCTATAATGGCTAATGCTGTTGAAATCAAGATAAAACTGCTGTTTTAAGCATTCAAAATCATACAAAACACCGTTTTCAAGTATTTAAACAGTCATATTCAAGTATATGTCGTGTATAATGGCTCATGTTTGCAAAATCAAGATAAAATAGCTGTTCTCAGCTTGCAAAAACATACAAAATGCTGTTTTCAAGTATTTAAATTGTCATATTCATGTTTCTGTCGTGTATAATGGCTAATGTTGGTGAAATCAGATAAAACTGTTGTTTTAAGCATTCAAAAGCATACAAAACACGGTTTTCAAATATTTAAACTGTCATATTCATGTTTCTGTCGTGTATAATGGCTAATGATGGTGAAGTCAAGATAAAACTGCTGTTTTAAACAATCTAAAGCATACAAAACACCGTTTTCAAGTATTTAAACTGTCATATTCATGTATATGTCGTGTGTAATGGCTTATGTTTGCAAAATTAAGATAAAATAGATGTTCTCAGCTTGCAAAAACATACAATATGCTGTTTTCAAGTATTTAAAATGTCATATTCATGTTTCTGTCGTGTATAATGGCTAATGTTGGTGAAATCAGATAAAACTGTTGTTTTAAGCATTCAAAAGCATACAAAACACGGTTTTCAAATATTTAAACTGTCATATTCATGTTTCTGTCGTGTATAATGGCTAATGTTGGTGAATTCAAGATAAAACTGCTGATTTAAGCATTCAAAAGCATACAAAACACCGTTTTCAAGTATTTAATCTCTTATATTCATGTATATGTCGTGTGTAATGGCTTATGTTTGCAAAATCAAGATAAAATAGCTGTTCTCAGCTTGAAAAAACATACAAAATGCTGTTTTCAAGTATTTAAACTATCATATTCATGTTTCTGTCGTGTATAATGGCTAATGTTGGTGAAATCAAAATAAAACTGCTGTTTTAAGCATTCAAAGCATACAAAGCACCGTTTTCAAGTATTTAAACTGTCATATTCATGTATATGTCGTGTGTAATGGCTTATGTTTGCAAAATCAAGATAAAATAGCTGTTCTCAGCTTGCAAAAACATACAAAATGCTGTTTTCAAGTATTTAAACTGTCATTTTCATGTTTCTGTCGTGTATATTGGCTAATGTTGGTGAAATTAAGATAAAACTGCTGTTTTAAGCAATCAAAAGCATACAAAACACAGTTTTCAAGTATTTGAACTGTCATATGCATGTATATGTCGTGTGTGATGGCTTATGTTTGCAAAATCAAGATAAAATAGCTGTTCTCAGCTTGCAAAAACATACAAAATGCTGTTTTCAAGTATTTAAACTGTCATATTCATGTTTCTGTCGTGTATAATGGCTAATATTGGTGAAATCAAGATAAAACTGCTGTTTTAAGCATTCAAAATCATACAAAACACCGTTTTCAAGTATTTAAATAGTCATATTTAAGTATATGTCGTGTATAATGGCTCATGTTTGCAAAATCAAGATAAAATAGCTGTTCTCAGCTTGCAAAAACATACAAAATGCTGTTTTCAAGTATTTAAACTGTCATATTCATGTTTCTGTCGTGTATAATGGCTAATATTGGTGAAATCAAGATAAAACTGCTGTTTTAAGCATTCAAGAGCATACAAAACACGGTTTTCAAGTATTTAAACTGTCATATTCATGTATATGTCGTGTGTAATGGCTTATGTTGCAAAATAAAGATAAAATAGCTGTTCTAAGCTTGCAAAAACATACAAAATGCTGTTTTCAAGTATTTAAACAGTCATATTCATGAATATGTCGTGTGTAATGGCATATGTTTGCAAAATCAAGATAAAATAGCTGTTTTCAGCTTGCAAAAACATACAAAATGCTGTTTCCATGTATTTAAACTGTCATATTCATGTTTCTGTCGTGTATAAAAGCTAATGTTGGTGAAATCAAGATAAAACTGCTGTTTTAAGCATTCAAAAGCATACAGAACACCGTTTTCAAATATTTAAACTGTCATATTCATGTTATTGTCGTGTATAATGGCTAATGTTGGTGAAATCAAGATAAAACTGCTGATTTAAGCATTCAAAAGCATACAAAACACCGTTTTCAAGTATTTAAACTCTTATATTCATGTATATGTCGCGTGTAATGGCTTATGTTTGCAAAATCAAGATAAAATAGCTGTTTTCAGCTTGAAAAAACATACAAAATGCTGTTTTCAAGTATTTAAACTATCATATTCATGTTTCTGTCGTGTATAATGGCTAATGTTGGTGAAATTAAAATAAAACTGCTGTTTTAAGCATTCAAAAGCATACAGAACACCGTTTTCAAGTATTTAAACTCTCATATTCATGTATATGTCGTGTGTAATGGCTTATGTTTGCAAAATCAAGATAAAATAGCTGTTTTCAGCTTGCAAAAACATACAAAATGCTGTTTTCAAGTATTTAAACTGTCATATTCATGTTTCTGTCGTGTATAATGGCTAATGTTGGTGAAATCAAGATAAAACTGCTGTTTTAAGCATTCAAAAGCATACAAAACACCGTTTTAAAGTATTTAAACTGTCATATTCATGTATATGTCGTGTCTAATGGCTTATGTTTGCAAAATCAAGATAAAATAGCTGTTCTCAGCTTGCAAAAACATACAAAATGCTGTTTTCAAGTATTTACACTGTCATATTCAGGTTTCTATCGTTTATAATGGCTAATGTTGTTGAAATCAAGATAAAACTGCTGTTTTAAGCATTCAAAATCATACAAAACACCGTTTTCAAGTATTTAAACAGTCATATTTAAGTATATGTCGTGTATAATGGCTCATGTTTGCAAAATTAAGATAAAATAGCTGTTCTCAGCTTGCAAAAACTTACAAAATGCTGTTTTCAAGTATTTAAACTGTCATATTCATGTTTCTGTCGTGTATAATAGCAAATAGCAAATTTTGGTGAAATCAAAATAAAACTGCTGTTTTAAACAATCTAAAGCATACAAAACACCGTTTTCAAGTATTTAAACTGTTATATTCATGTATATGTCGTGTGTAATGGCTTATGTTTGCAAAATCAAGATAAAATAGATGTTTTCAGCTTGCAAAAACATACAAAATGCTGTTTTCAAGAATTTAAACTGTCATATTCATGTTTATGTCGTGTATAATGGCAAATTTTGGTGAAATCAAAATAAAACTGCTGTTTTAAACAATCTAAAGCATACAAAACACGGTTTTCAAGTATTTAAACTGTCATATTCATGTATATGTCGTGTGTAATGGCTTATGTTTGCAAAATAAAGATAAAATAGCTGTTCTAAGCTTGCAAAAACATACAAAATGCTGTTTTCAAGTATTTAAACAGTCATATTCATGAATATGTTGTGTGTAATGGCATATGTTTGCAAAATCAAGATAAAATAGCTGTTTTCAGCTTGCAAAAACATACAAAATGCTGTTTCCATGTATTTAAACTGTCATATTCATGTTTCTGTCGTGTATAATAGCTACTGTTGGTGAAATCAAGATAAAACTGCTGTTTTAAGCATTCAAAAGCATACAGAACACCGTTTTCAAATATTTAAACTGTCATATTCATGTTTCTGTCGTGTATAATGGCTAATGTTGGTGAAATCAAGATAAAACTGCTGATTTAAGCATTCAAAAGCATACAAAACACCGTTTTCAAGTATTTAAACTCTTATATTCATGTATATGTCGTGTGTAATGGCTTATGTTTGCAAAATCAAGATAAAATAGCTGTTTTCAGCTTGAAAAAACATACAAAATGCTCTTTTCAAGTATTTATACTGTCATATTTATGTTTCTGTCGTGTATAATGGCGAATGTTGTTGAAATCAAGATAAAACTGCTGTTTTAAGCATTCAAAAGCATACAAAACACCGTTTTTAAGTATTTAAACAGTCATATTCATGTATATGTCGTGTGTAATAGCTTATGTTTGCAAAATCAAGATAAAATAGCTGTTTTCAGCTTGCAAAAACATACAAAATGCTGTTTTCATGTATTTAAACTGTCATATTCATGTTTCTGTCGTGTATAATGGCTAATGTTGGTGAAATCAAGATAAAACTGCTGTTTTAAGCATTCAAAAGCATACAGAACACCGTTTTCAAGTATTTAAACCCTCATATTCATGTATATGTCGTGTTTAATGGCTTATGTTTGCAAAATCAAGATAAAATAGCTGTTCTCAGCTTGCAAAAACATACAAAATGCTGTTTTCAAGTATTTAAACTGTCATATTCATGTTTCTGGCGTGTACAATGGCTAATGATGGTGAAATCAAGGTGAAACTGCTGTTTTAAGCAATCAAAAGCATACAAAACACAGTTTTCAAGTATTTGAACTGTCATATTCATGTATATGTCGTGAGTGATGGTTTATGTTTGCAAAATCAAGATAAAATAGCTGTTCTCAGCTTGCAAAAACATACAAAATGCTGTTTTCAAGTATTTAAACTGTCATATTCATGTTTCTGTCGTGTATAATGGCTAATGTTGGTGAAATCAAGATAAAACTGCTGTTTTAAGCATTCAAAAGCATACAAAACACCGTTTTAAAGTATTTAAACTGTCATATTCATGTATATGTCGTGTCTAATGGCTTATGTTTGCAAAATCAAGATAAAATAGCTGTTCTCAGCTTGCAAAAACATACAAAATGCTGTTTTCAAGTATTTACACTGTCATATTCAGGTTTCTATCGTGTATAATGGCTAATGTTGTTGAAATCAAGATAAAACTGCTGTTTTAAGCATTCAAAATCATACAAAACACCGTTTTCAAGTATTTAAACAGTCATATTTAAGTATATGTCGTGTATAATGGCTCATGTTTGCAAAATTAAGATAAAATAGCTGTTCTCAGCTTGCAAAAACATACAAAATGCTGTTTTCAAGTATTTAAACTGTCATATTCATGTTTCTGTCGTGTATAATACAAAATTTTGGTGAAATCAAAATAAAACTGCTGTTTTAAACAATCTAAAGCATACAAAACACCGTTTTCAAGTATTTAAACTGTCATATTCATGTATATGTCGTGTGTAATGGCTTATGTTTGCAAAATCAAGATAAAATAGATGTTTTCAGCTTGCAAAAACATACAAAATGCTGTTTTCAAGAATTTAAACTGTCATATTCATGTTTCTGTCGTGTATAATGGCAAATTTTGGTGAAATCAAAATAAAACTGCTGTTTTAAACAATCTAAAGCATACAAATCACGGTTTTCAAGTATTTAAACTGTCATATTCATGTATATGTCGTGTGTAATGGCTTATGTTTGCAAAATAAAGATAAAATAGCTGTTCTAAGCTTGCAAAAACATACAAAATGCTGTTTTCAAGTATTTAAACAGTCATATTCATGAATATGTTGTGTGTAATGGCATATGTTTGCAAAATCAAGATAAAATAGCTGTTTTCAGCTTGCAAAAACATACAAAATGCTGTTTCCATGTATTTAAACTGTCATATTCATGTTTCTGTCGTGTATAATAGCTAATGTTGGTGAAATCAAGATAAAACTGCTGTTTTAAGCATTCAAAAGCATACAGAACACCGTTTTCAAATATTTAAACTGTCATATTCATGTTTCTGTCGTGTATAATGGCTAATGTTGGTGAAATCAAGATAAAACTGCTGATTTAAGCATTCAAAAGCATACAAAACACCGTTTTCAAGTATTTAAACTCTTATATTCATGTATATGTCGTGTGTAATGGCTTATGTTTGCAAAATCAAAATCAGCTTGAAAAAACATACAAAATGCTCTTTTCAAGTATTTATACTGTCATATTCATGTTTCTGTCGTGTATAATGGCTAATGTTGTTGAAATCAAGATAAAACTGCTGTTTTAAGCATTCAAAAGCATACAAAACACCGTTTTTAAGTATTTAAACAGTCATATTCATGTATATGTCGTGTGTAATAGCTTATGTTTGCAAAATCAAGATAAAATAGCTGTTTTCAGCTTGCAAAAACATACAAAATGCTGTTTTCATGTATTTAAACTGTCATATTCATGTTTCTGTCGTGTATAATGGCTAATGTTGGTGAAATCAAGATAAAACTGGTTTTAAGCATTCAAAAGCATACAGAACACCGTTTTCAAGTATTTAAACTCTCATATTCATGTATATGTCGTGTTTAATGGCTTATGTTTGCAAAATCAAGATAAAATAGCTGTTCTCAGCTTGCAAAAACATACAAAATGCTGTTTTCAAGTATTTAAACTGTCATATTCATGTTTCTGTCGTGTATAATAGCAAATTTTGGTGAAATCAAAATAAACTGCTGTTTTAAACAATCTAAAGCATACAAAACACCGTTTTCAAGTATTTAAACTGTCATATTCATGTATATGTCGTGTGTAATGGCTTATGTTTGCAAAATCAAGATAAAATAGATGTTTTCAGCTTGCAAAAACATACAAAATGCTGTTTTCAAGAATTTAAACTGTCATATTCATGTTTCTGTCGTGTATAATGGCAAATTTTAGTGAAATCAAAATAAAACTGCTGTTTTTAAACAATCTGAAGCATACAAAACACGGTTTTCAAGTATTTAAACTGTCATATTCATGTATATGTCGTGTGTAATGGCTTATGTTTGCAAAATAAAGATAAAATAGCTGTTCTAAGCTTGCAAAAACATACTAAATGCTGTTTTCAAGTATTTAAACAGTCATATTCATGAATATGTTGTGTGTAATGGCATATGTTTGCAAAATCAAGATAAAATAGCTGTTTTCAGCTTGCAAAAACATACAAAATGCTGTTTTCATGTATTTAAACTGTCATATTCATGTTTCTGTCGTGTATAATAGCTAATGTTGGTGAAATCAAGATAAAACTGCTGTTTTAAGCATTCAAAAGCATACAGAACACCGTTTTCAAATATTTAAACTGTCATATTCATGTTTCTGTCGTGTATAATGGCTAATGTTGGTGAAATCAAGATAAAACTGCTGATTTAAGCATTCAAAAGCATACAAAACACCGTTTTCAAGTATTTAAACTCTTATATTCATGTATATGTCGTGTGTAATGGCTTATGTTTGCAAAATCAAGATAAAATAGCTGTTTTCAGCTTGAAAAAACATACAAAATGCTCTTTTCAAGTATTTATACTGTCATATTCATGTTTCTGTCGTGTATAATGGCTAATGTTGTTGAAATCAAGATAAAACTGCTGTTTTAAGCATTCAAAAGCATACAAAACACCGTTTTTAAGTATTTAAACAGTCATATTCATGTATATGTCGTGTGTAATAGCTTATGTTTGCAAAATCAAGATAAAATAGCTGTTTTCAGCTTGCAAAAACATACAAAATGCTGTTTTCATGTATTTAAACTGTCATATTCATGTTTCTGTCGTGTATAATGGCTAATGTTGGTGAAATCAAGATAAAACTGCTGTTTTAAGCATTCAAAAGCATACAGAACACCGTTTTCAAGTATTTAAACTCTCATATTCATGTATATGCCGTGTTTAATGGCTTATGTTTGCAAAATCAAGATAAAATAGCTGTTCTCAGCTTGCAAAAACATACAAAATGCTGTTTTCAAGTATTTAAACTGTCATATTCATGTTTCTGGCGTGTACAATGGCTAATGATGGTGAAATCAAGGTGAAACTGCTGTTTTAAGCAATCAAAAGCATACAAAACACAGTTTTCAAGTATTTGAACTGTCATATTCATGTATATGTCGTGAGTGATGGTTTATGTTTGCAAAATCAAGATAAAATAGCTGTTCTCAGCTTGCAAAAACATACAAAATGCTGTTTTCAAGTATTTAAACTGTCATATTCATGTTTCTGTCGTGTATAATGGCTAATGTTGGTGAAATCAAGATAAAACTGCTGTTTTAAGCATTCAAAAGCATACAAAACACCGTTTTAAAGTATTTAAACTGTCATATTCATGTATATGTCGTGTCTAATGGCTTATGTTTGCAAAATCAAGATAAAATAGCTGTTCTCAGCTTGCAAAAACATACAAAATGCTGTTTTCAAGTATTTACACTGTCATATTCAGGTTTCTATCGTGTATAATGGCTAATGTTGTTGAAATCAAGATAAAACTGCTGTTTTAAGCATTCAAAATCATACAAAACACCGTTTTCAAGTATTTAAACAGTCATATTTAAGTATATGTCGTGTATAATGGCTCATGTTTGCAAAATTAAGATAAAATAGCTGTTCTCAGCTTGCAAAAACATACAAAATGCTGTTTTCAAGTATTTAAACTGTCATATTCATGTTTCTGTCGTGTATAATAGCAAATTTTGGTGAAATCAAAATAAAACTGCTGTTTTAAACAATCTAAAGCATACAAAACACCGTTTTCAAGTATTTAAACTGTCATATTCATGTATATGTCGTGTGTAATGGCTTATGTTTGCAAAATCAAGCTAAAATAGATGTTTTCAGCTTGCAAAAACATACAAAATGCTGTTTTCAAGAATTTAAACTGTCATATTCATGTTTCTGTCGTGTATAATGGCAAATTTTAGTGAAATCAAAATAAAACTGCTGTTTTAAACAATCTGAAGCATACAAAACACGGTTTTCAAGTATTTAAACTGTCATATTCATGTATATGTCGTGTGTAATGGCTTATGTTTGCAAAATAAAGATAAAATAGCTGTTCTAAGCTTGCAAAAACATACAAAATGCTGTTTTCAAGTATTTAAACAGTCATATTCATGAATATGTTGTGTGTAATGGCATATGTTTGCAAAATCAAGATAAAATAGCTGTTTTCAGCTTGCAAAAACATACAAAATGCTGTTTCCATGTATTTAAACTGTCATATTCATGTTTCTGTCGTGTATAATAGCTAATGTTGGTGAAATCAAGATAAAACTGCTGTTTTAAGCATTCAAAAGCATACAGAACACCGTTTTCAAATATTTAAACTGTCATATTCATGTTTCTGTCGTGTATAATGGCTAATGTTGGTGAAATCAAGATAAAACTGCTGATTTAAGCATTCAAAAGCATACAAAACACCGTTTTCAAGTATTTAAACTCTTATATTCATGTATATGTCGTGTGTAATGGCTTATGTTTGCAAAATCAAGATAAAGTAGCTGTTTTCAGCTTGAAAAAACATACAAAATGCTCTTTTCAAGTATTTATACTGTCATATTCATGTTTCTGTCGTGTATAATGGCTAATGTTGTTGAAATCAAGATAAAACTGCTGTTTTAAGCATTCAAAAGCATACAAAACACCGTTTTTAAGTATTTAAACAGTCATATTCATGTATATGTCGTGTGTAATAGCTTATGTTTGCAAAATCAAGATAAAATAGCTGTTTTCAGCTTGCAAAAACATACAAAATGCTGTTTTCATGTATTTAAACTGTCATATTCATGTTTCTGTCGTGTATAATGGCTAATGTTGGTGAAATCAAGATAAAACTGCTGTTTTAAGCATTCAAAAGCATACAGAACACCGTTTTCAAGTATTTAAACTCTCATATTCATGTATATGTCGTGTTTAATGGCTTATGTTTGCAAAATCAAGATAAAATAGCTGTTCTCAGCTTGCAAAAACATACAAAATGCTGTTTTCAAGTATTTAAACTGTCATATTCATGTTTCTGGCGTGTACAATGGCTAATGATGGTGAAATCAAGGTGAAACTGCTGTTTTAAGCAATCAAAAGCATACAAAACACAGTTTTCAAGTATTTGAACTGTCATATTCATGTATATGTCGTGAGTGATGGTTTATGTTTGCAAAATCAAGATAAAATAGCTGTTCTCAGCTTGCAAAAACATACAAAATGCTGTTTTCAAGTATTTAAACTGTCATATTCATGTTTCTGTCGTGTATAATGGCTAATGTTGGTGAAATCAAGATAAAACTGCTGTTTTAAGCATTCAAAAGCATACAAAACACCGTTTTAAAGTATTTAAACTGTCATATTCATGTATATGTCGTGTCTAATGGCTTATGTTTGCAAAATCAAGATAAAATAGCTGTTCTCAGCTTGCAAAAACATACAAAATGCTGTTTTCAAGTATTTACACTGTCATATTCAGGTTTCTATCGTGTATAATGGCTAATGTTGTTGAAATCAAGATAAAACTGCTGTTTTAAGCATTCAAAATCATACAAAACACCGTTTTCAAGTATTTAAACAGTCATATTTAAGTATATGTCGTGTATAATGGCTCATGTTTGCAAAATTAAGATAAAATAGCTGTTCTCAGCTTGCAAAAACATACAAAATGCTGTTTTCAAGTATTTAAACTGTCATATTCATGTTTCTGTCGTGTATAATAGCAAATTTTGGTGAAATCAAAATAAAACTGCTGTTTTAAACAATCTAAAGCATACAAAACACCGTTTTCAAGTATTTAAACTGTCATATTCATGTATATGTCGTGTGTAATGGCTTATGTTTGCAAAATCAAGATAAAATAGATGTTTTCAGCTTGCAAAAACATACAAAATGCTGTTTTCAAGAATTTAAACTGTCATATTCATGTTTCTGTCGTGTATAATGGCAAATTTTGGTGAAATCAAAATAAAACTGCTGTTTTAAACAATCTAAAGCATACAAAACACGGTTTTCAAGTATTTAAACTGTCATATTCATGTATATGTCGTGTGTAATGGCTTATGTTTGCAAAATAAAGATAAAATAGCTGTTCTAAGCTTGCAAAAACATACAAAATGCTGTTTTCAAGTATTTAAACAGTCATATTCATGAATATGTTGTGTGTAATGGCATATGTTTGCAAAATCAAGATAAAATAGCTGTTTTCAGCTTGCAAAAACATACAAAATGCTGTTTCCATGTATTTAAACTGTCATATTCATGTTTCTGTCGTGTATAATAGCTAATGTTGGTGAAATCAAGATAAAACTGCCGGTTTATAGCATTCAAAAGCATACAGAACACCGTTTTCAAATATTTAAACTCTCATATTCATGTTTCTGTCGTGTATAATGGCTAATGTTGGTGAAATCAAGATAAAACTGCTGATTTAAGCATTCAAAAGCATACAAAACACCGTTTTCAAGTATTTAAACTCTTATATTCATGTATATGTCGTGTGTAATGGCTTATGTTTGCAAAATCAAGATAAAATAGCTGTTTTCAGCTTGAAAAAACATACAAAATGCTCTTTTCAAGTATTTATACTGTCATATTCATGTTTCTGTCGTGTATAATGGCTAATGTTGTTGAAATCAAGATAAAACTGCTGTTTTAAGCATTCAAAAGCATACAAAACACCATTTTTAAGTATTTAAACAGTCATATTCATGTATATGTCGTGTGTAATGGCTTATGTTTGCAATATCAAGATAAAATAGCTGTTTTCAGTTTGCAAAAACATACAAAATGCTGTTTGCATGTATTTAAACTGTCATATTCATGTTTCTGTCGTGTATAATGGCTAATGTTGGTGAAATCAAGATAAAACTGCTGTTTTAAGCATTCAAAAGCATACAGAACACCGTTTTCAAGTATTTAAACTCTCATATTCATGTATATGTCGTGTTTAATGGCTTATGTTTGCAAAATCAAAATAAAATAGCTGTTCTCAGCTTGCAAAAACATACAAAATGCTGTTTTCAAGTATTTAAACTGTCATATTCATGTTTCTGGCGTGTACAATGGCTAATGATGGTGAAATCAAGGTAAAACTGCTGTTTTAAGCAATCAAAAGCATACAAAACACCGTTTTCAAGTATTTGAACTGTCATATTCATGTATATGTCGTGTGTGATGGTTTATGTTTGCAAAATCAAGATAAAATAGCTGTTCTTAGCTTGCAAAAACTTACAAAATGCTGTTTTCAAGTATTTAAACTGTCATATTCATGTTTCTGTCGTGTATAATGGCTAATGTTGGTGAAATCAAGATAAAACTGCTGTTTAAACATTCAAAAGCATACAAAACACCGTTTTAAAGTATTTAAACTGTCATATTCATGTATATGTCGTGTCTAATGGCTTATGTTTGCAAAATCAAGATAAAATAGCTGTTCTCAGCTTGCAAAAACATACAAAATGCTGTTTTCAAGTATTTACACTGTCATATTCAGTTTTCTAACGTGTATAATGGCTAATGTTGTTGAAATCAAGATAAAACTGCTGTTTTAAGCATTCAAAATCATACAAAACACCGTTTTCAAGTATTTAAACAGTCATATTTAAGTATATGTCGTGTATAATGGCTCATGTTTGCAAAGTTAAGATAAAATAGCTGTTCTCAGCTTGCAAAATAATACAAAATGCTGTTTTCAAGTATTTAAACTGTCATATTCATGTTTCTGTCGTGTATAATGGCTAATGTTTTTGAAATCAAGATAAAACTGCTGTTTTAAGCATTGAAAAGCATACAAAACATTGTTTTCAAGTATTTAAACAGTCATATTCATGTATATGTCTTGTGTAATGGCTTATGTTTGCAAAATTAATATAAAACTGCTGTTTTAAGCATTCAAAAGCATACAAAACACCGTTTTCAAGAATTTAAACTGTCATATTCATTTTTCTGTCGTGTATAATGGCTAATGTTGGTGAAATCAAGATAAAACTGCTGTTTGAAGCATTCAAAAGCATACAAAACACTGTTTTGAAGGTTTTTAAACTGTCATATTCATGTATATGTAGTGTGTAATGGCTTATGTTTGCAAAATCAAGATAAAATAGCTGTTCTCAGCTTGCAAATACATACAAAATGCTGTTTTCAAGTATTTAAACCTTCATATTCATGTTTCTGTCGTGTATAATGGCTAATGTTGGTGAAATCAAGATAAAACTGCTGTTTTAAGCATTCAAAAGCATACAAAACACCGATTTCAAGTATTTAAACTGTCATATTCATGTTTCTGTCGTGTATAATGGCTAATGTTGGTGAAATCAAGATAAAACGGCTGTTTTAAGCATTCAAAAGCATACAAAACACCGTTTTCAAGTATTTAAACTGTTATATTCATGTATATGTCGTGTGTAAAGGCTTATGTTTGCAAAATCAAGATAAAATAGCTGTTCTCAGCTTGCAAAAACATACAAAATGCTGTTTTCAAGTATTTAAACTGTCATATTCATGTTTCTGTCGTGTATATTGGCTATTGTTGGTGAAATTAAGATAAAACTGCTGTTTTAAGCATTCAAAAGCATACAAAACACCGTTGATAAGTATATAAACTGTTATAATCATGTATATGTCGTGTGTGAAGTCTTATGTTTGCAAAATCAAGATAAAATAGCTGTTCTCAGCTTGCAAAAACATACAAAATGCTGTTTTCAAGTATTTAAACTGTCATATTCATGTTTCTGTCGTGTAAAATGGCTAATGTTGGTGAAATCAAGATTCAACTGCTGTTTTAAGCATTCAAAAGTATACAATACACCGTTTTCAAGAATTTAAACTGTCATATTCATGTTTCTGTCGTGTATAATGGCTACTGTTGGCGAAATCAAGATAAAACTGCTGTTTTAAGCATTCAAAAGCATACAAAACCCCGTTTTCAAGTATTTAAACTGTCATATTCATGTTTCTGTCGTGTGTAATGGCTAATGTTGGTGAAATCAATATAAAACTGCTGTTTTAAGCATTCAAAAGCATACAAAACACCGTTTTCAAGAATTTAAACTGTCATATTCATGTTTCTGTCGTGTATAATGGCTAATGTTGGTGAAATCAATATAAAACTGCTGTTTTAAGCATTCAAAAGCATACAAAACACCGTTTTCAAGTATTTAAACTGTCATATTCATGTATATGTCGCGTGTAATGGCTTATGTTTGCAAAATCAAGATAAAATAGCTGTTCTCAGCTTGCAAAAACATGCAAAATGCTGTTTTCAAGTATTTAAACTGTCATATTCATGTTTTGGTCGTGTATAATGGCTAATGTTGGTGAAATCAAGATAAAATTGCTGTTTTAAGCATGCAAAAGCATACAAAACACAGTTTTCAAAAATTTAAGCTGTCATATTCATGTACATGTCGTGTGTAATGGCTTATGTTTGCAAAATCAAGATAAAATAGCTGTTCTCAGATTGCAAAAACATACAAAATGGTGTTTTCAAGTATTTAAATTGTCATATTCATGTTTCTGTCGTGTATAATGGCTAATGTTGGTGAAATCAAGATAAAACTGCTGTTTTCAGCTTGCAAAAACATATAAAATGCTGTTTTCAAGTATTTAAACTGTTATATTCAAGTATATGTCGTGTGTAATGGCGTATGTTTGCAAAATCAAGATAAAATAGCTGTTTTCAGCTAGCAAAAACATATAAAATGCTGTCTTCATGTATTTAAACTCTCATATTCATGTTTCTGTCATGTTGGTGAAATCAAAATAAAAGTGCTATTTTAAGCATGCAAAAGCATACAAAACACGGTTTTAAAGTATTTAAACTATCATATTCATGTATTTGTCGTGTGTAATGGCTTACGTTTGCAAAATCAAGATTAAATTGCTGTTTTCAGCTAACTAAAACATACAAAATGCTGTATTCAAGTATTTAAACTGTCATATTTATGTTTCTGTCATGTTGGTGAAATCAAGATAAAAGTGCTGTTTTAATCATGCAAAAGCATACAAAACACCGTTTTCAAGTATTTAAACTGCCATACTCATGTATATGTCGTGTGTAATGGCTTATATTTGCTAAATCAAGATAAAATAGCTGTTTTAAGCTTTCGAAAACATACAAAATGCTGTATTTAAGTATTTAAACTGTCATATTAATGTATATGTCGTGTGTAATGGCTTATGTTTGCAAAATCAAGTTAAAATAGCTGTTTTCAGCTTGCAAAAACATACAAAATGCTGTTTTCATGTATTTAAACTGTCATATTCATGTTTCTGTCGTGCATAATGGCTAATGTTGGTGAAATCAAGATAAAACTGCTGTTTTAAGCATTCAAAACCATACAAAACACCGTTTTCAAGTATTTAAACTGTCATATTCACGTTTCTGTCATGTATAATTGCTAATGTTGGTGAAATCAAGATAAAACTGCTGTTTTAAGCATTCAAAAGCATACAAAAAACCGTTTCCAAGTATTTAAACTGTCATATTCATGTTTCTGTCGTGTATAATGGCTAATGTTGGTGAAATCAACATAAAATTGCTGTTTTAAGCACGCAAAAGCATACAAAACACGGTTTTCAAGTATTTAAAATGTCATATTCATGTATATGTAGTGTGTAATGGCTTATGTTTGCAAAATCAAGATAAAATAGCTGTTCTCAGCTTGCAAAAACATACAAAATGCTGTTTTCAAGTATTTAAACTATCATGTTCATGTTTCTGTCGTGTATAATGGCTAATGTTGGTAAAATCAAGATAAAACTGCTGTTTTAAGCATTCAAAAGCATACAAAACACATTTGTCAAGTATTTAAACTGTTATATTCATGTATATGTCGTGTGTGAAGTCTTATGTTTGCAAAATCAAGATAAAATAGCTGTTCTCAGCTTGCAAAAACATACAAAATGCTGTTTTCAAGTATTTAAACTGTCATATTCATGTTTCTGTCGTGTAAAATGGCTAATGTTGGTGAAATCAAGATACAACTGCTGTTTTAAGCATTCAAAAGTATACAATACACGGTTTTCAAGAATTTAAACTGTCATATTCATGTTTCTGTCATGTATAATGGCTACTGTTGGCGAAATCAAGATAAAACTGCTGTTTTAAGCATTCAAAAGCATACAAAACACTATTTTGAAGTATTTAAACTGTCATATTCATGTATATGTAGTGTGTAATGGCTTATGTTTGCAAAATCAAGATAAAATAGCTGTTCTCAGCTCGCAAATACATACAAAATGCTGTTTTCAAGTATTTAAACTGTCATATTCATGTTTCTGTCGTGTATAATGGCTAATGTTGGTGAAATTAAGATAAAACTGCTGTTTTAAGCATTCAAAAGCATACAAAACACCGTTGTCAAGTATTTAAACTGTCATATTCATGTTTCTGCCGTGTATAATGGCTAAAGTTGGTGAAATCAAGATATAACGGCTGTTTTAAGCATTCAAAAGCATACAAAACACCGTTTTCAAGTATTTAAATTGTTATATTCATGTATATGTCGTGTGTAAAGGCTTATGTTTGCAAAATCAAGATAAAATAGCTGTTCTCAGATTGCAAAAACATACAAAATGGTGTTTTCAAGTATTTAAATTGTCATATTCATGTTTCTGTCGTGTATATTGGCAATTGTTGGTGAAATTAAGATAAAACTGCTGTTTTAAGCATTCAAAAGCATACAAAACACCGTTTTCAAGTATTTAAACTGTCATATTCATGTATATGTCGCGTGTAATGGCTTATGTTTGCAAAATCAAGATAAAATAGCTGTTCTCAGCTTGCAAAAACATGCAAAATGCTGTTTTCAAGTATTTAAACTGTCATATTCATGTTTCGGTCGTGTATAATGGCTAATGTTGGTGAAATCAAGATAAAATTGCTGTTTTAAACATGCAAAAGCATACAAAACACCGTTTTCAAGTATTTAAACTGTCATATTCATGTATATGTCGTGTGTAATAGCTTATGTTTGCAAAATCAAGATAAAATATATGTTTTCAGCTTGCAAAAACATACAAAATGCAGTTTTCAAGTATTTAAACTGTCATATTCATGTTTCTGTCATGTTGGTGAAATCAAGATAAAAGTGCTGTTTTAATCATGCAAAAGCATACAAAACACCGTTTTCAAGTATTTAAACTGCCATATTCATGTATATGTCGTGTGTAATGGCTTATATTTGCTAAATCAAGATAAAATAGCTGTTTTAAGCTTTCGAAAACATACAAAATGCTGTATTTAAGTATTTAAACTATCATATTAATGTATATGTCGTGTGTAATGGCTTATGTTTGCAAAATCAAGTTAAAATAGCTGTTTTCAGCTTGCAAAAACATACAAAATGCTGTTTTCATGTATTTAAACTGTCATATTCATGTTTCTGTCGTGCATAATGGCTAATGTTGGTGAAATCAAGATAAAACTGCTGTTTTAAGCATTCAAAACCATACAAAACACCGTTTTCAAGTATTTAAACTGTCATATTCATGTTTCTGTCATGTATAATTGCTAATGTTGGTGAAATCAAGATAAAACTGCTGATTTAAGCATTCAAAAGCATACAAAAAACCGTTTCCAAGTATTTAAACTGTCATATTCATGTTTCTGTCGTGTATAATGGGTAATGTTGGTGAAATCAAGATAAAATTGCTGTTTTAAGCACGCAAAAGCATACAAAACACGGTTTTCAAGTATTTAAACTGTCATATTCATGTATATACAGAAAAGGAGAGAAGCGGAGAAAACAAAAGAAATGTAAGAAATAAAAGAAATGTTCAAAGCAATGATGGGAGAAATAAGAAAAGAGCAGCAAAAGTACAGAGAAGAAATGAAAACAATAAAAGAAGAAAACGCAAAACTAAAAGAATCGCTCAACTTCATGCAGAAAAAGATCGACAAGATGGAAAAACTCGAAAGGAAAAACATCATTGTGATTAAAGGAAAAAAATTCCAGGGTACTATCCTCGCCAGGGAAATTGAAGAATTTATAGAAAGTACTATGGAAATACAAGTGAGAGTATCAGATGTAAGAACGATTGCAATAGCAACTGACAAACACCTAAGCATAGTAAAACTTGCAACCTGGTATGACAAAAAAGAGATAATGACACACAAACATAAATTAAGGAGCACCGAAATATACATAGAAGACGATTACAACAAGGAAGAAAGAGACATGCAAAAAGAAATAAGGTTGATAGCTAAGGAAGAAAGAAAGAAAGGGACGAGAGTCAAAATAGGTTACAAGAAACTAATCAAAGGAGATGAAGTCTGGGAATGGGAAAGCAACGAAGTTAAACTGATGAAAAAAAAAGGACGAAGCAAAGACCTCAAAAAACGAGTAAAGACACAGTCATGCCAAACAGGAAACAACATAAAACATACAAAAGCAAAGAAGAAAGATATACACAAAATAAATAAGAAACACCTGTAATACAGATCTATTAAACTAGCAACATGGAACGTTAGAGGAACCTACACCACAGAAGCACTAAAGCAAGTAGCACTAGAACTTAGAAGATACAAAATATCAATAGCCGCCGTACAAGAAACAAAACAAAAGAGCAAAGAAATCACTGAGGTAGAGGACTACATTTTCCTGAACAGCGGAGGAGAGAACAGAAGATTGGGTACAGGATTCCTAATAGAAAAGAATCTAAAGGGAGCAGTTATAGAATTCAGACCAATAACGGACAGAATATGCTACCTAAGACTTAGGCTCATCAACAGAAAATTAAGTATATTAAATATACATGCACCAACTGAAGATAAAGACCTTGAAGAAAAAACAGAATACTACGAAACAATAGAAGATCAGTACCAACAAATTCCAAGATATGATATAAAAATAGTAATGGGCGACGCAAATGCTAAGATAGGGAAAGAACAACAGTACCAACCTACCATAGGTAGAGAGAGTAAACACAATACTACAAACCAAAATGGAGAGAAGCTGATAGAATTTGCAACACAAAACAAAATGATAATTAAGAGTACATACTTTAAGCACAAAGACATACACAAAGGTACATGGTTATCACCAAAAGGAGATACCATCAATCAGATTGACCACATATTGATAGACCAAAGCAACAGCCATTTAATTATCAACGTCAGGAGTTACAGAGGGGCAGAAGCTAACACAGATCACTTTCTAGTCCAAGCAAATATGAACGGGAAGTGGAACCGAGCAAACAGATCCAAAGAAACCCAGAGAAGATATAATACTGGAAAACTCGGAACCGAAGAAATAGCCGAACAATACGAAGCAGAAGTATAGAAAAATATAGAAGCACACAAATCCGGAAATACGATAGAAGAAAGTTGGCAGAAGATACAAAACGGTATAAGAGCAGCAGCGGAGAAAGTATTATGTACAGAAACAACAACAAGAACAAAAAATAATTGGTTTGATGACGAATGTAAAGAATTGATAGAAAAAGGAAGGCAAGTAAGAACAAAATACATTAGAACCAGAACAGAATCTGATCGCCTCGAATATCAAGAGCAGAGAAGAAACTATAAAAAGATATGTAGAAAGAAAAAAGACAGAAATTAAAGAAACAAATGCTAGATATAGAAGAAACATATAACAAGAAGGAAATAAGAAATTTCTACCAGAATATTAAAAAAGAGAAAAGAGCTAGCAGAACAAGAACTATATACTACCGTGATAAACAAGGAAAACTAATAGGAGATGAAGAAGCCAAACTTAGAAGATGGGCTGAATATTTCGAAGAGCTTCTAAATGTAAACGAGACTAATTTAAATACGAGTACAGACGAAAACAACGAACTGGACGCGAGCCATATACCCGAGCCAACCCAAGAAGAAATCGAGAGTATTATAAACAACATAAAGAACAATAAAAGCCCAGGTGATAATGAGCTGCCAGTAGAATTAATCAAATTCGGAGGCGAAAAGCTGAAGCAGGAAATACATAAGTTATTAAAAACATGTTTGAAGGAAGAACAAATACCACAATCATGGAGGCAAGCAGTATTGTGCCCTATATATAAAAAAGGTAACAACTCGAATTGTGAAAACTACCTAGGCATATCTCTGCTAGACGTAGTATACAAAGTAATGGCAACATGGATCAACCAAAAATTAAAAGGAGAAATGGAAAACATAGTAGGAGAATACCAGGCAGGATTCAGGAAAAATAGATCAACAACTGATCATATCTTTGTGCTAAAAGAGCTACAAGCCACACACTACGAAAAAGGATTGACCATGCATGCGCTCTTCATCGATT
Source organism: Poecilus cupreus (assembly GCA_963942605.1). Taxonomy (NCBI): domain Eukaryota; kingdom Metazoa; phylum Arthropoda; class Insecta; order Coleoptera; family Carabidae; genus Poecilus; species Poecilus cupreus. Next base: position 49,983 of record CAWWDY010002385.1, read on the forward strand.
TCAAGCAAGCATATGATTCAATCAACAGGAAAGAACTAATAAAAGCATTGGAGGAATTAAGAATATCTAGGAAATTAATAAGATTAGTGAGCACAACAATCCAAAACACAGAAAGCAAAGTAAGGGTAGACGGGCAAAAATCAGAACTCTTTAGTGTGAAAACAGGCCTAAGACAAGGGGACCCGCTGTCCTCCACACTATTTAACCTGACTCTAGAGACTATAATGAGGAGAAGCAAGTTAAACAGAACAAATCTGATCTATGACAGAAGACACCAGTGCCTGGCATTTGCTGACGATGTCGTTATCATCACTAAAACAAAAGAAGAATTGGAAGAGGTAACGAAAAGACTAATTTACGAAGCAGGAAGATTTGGCCTCAAAATCAACACAGAAAAAACGAAATACATGAAGATGAGCGGGAAAAAAGATAATGTCGAAACGAACTTAAGCATAACCACGAAACATAGACAAGAATACAAATTTGAAGAAGTCTCCAGTTATACATATCTAGGAGTTAAAATCAAGGCTAATAATGAAATGAAAGAGGAAATCAAAGAAAGGTTAACAAAAGGGAACAGAACGATAGCAGCTATGCACAACCTAATAATAAGAAAAGACATATCCCAAAACGCCAAAAAACAGCTATACAAAACAATAATAAGACCCACGATATTATACGGATCCGAAACCTGGACATTCACAAAGAACGAAGAACAAACACTACAAATATGGGAACGTAAATTATTGAGAAGAATATACGGAGGAATAAAGGAAAATAACCAATGGAGAAGAAGAACGAACAAGGAAATAGAAGAAGCTTTCGGTGAGCCAAACATCACTACGCAGATAAGAATGCAAAGAATAAGATGGCTAAGACATGTAGAAAGACAAACAGAAGAGAGACTACCAAAAAGTGTCCTAAACCGGATGAAAAGAGGTAAAAATAAGAAAGGCAGCCCCAAAAAAAATGGCAAGACGAAGTAGAAAGAGACCTAGACCTGATCGGACAAAAGGACTGGAGAAGGATAGCAGTAAACAGAAATGAATGGAAGAAAATAGTCCAAAATGCCCAGGGCCTCCAAGGCCTGCTGAGCTAAAATATACATATATTCATGTATATGTCGTGTGTAATGGCTTATGTTTGAAAATCAAGATAAAATAGATGTTTTCAGCTTGCAAAAACATACAAAATGCAGTTTTCAAGTATTTAAACTGTCATATTCATGTTTCTGTCATGTTGGTGAAATCAAGATAAAAGTGCTGTTTTAAGCATGCAAAAGCATACAAAACACCGTTTTCAAGTATTTAAACTGCCATATTCATGTATGTGTCGTGTGTAATGGCTTACATTTGCTTAATCAAGATAAAATAGCTGTTTTCAGCTTGCGAAAACATACAAAATGCTGTATTTAAACTGTCATATTAATGTATATGTCGTGTGTAATGGCTTATGTTTGCAAAATCAAGTTAAAATAGCTGTTTTCAGCTTGCAAAAACATACAAAATGCTGTTTTCATGTATTTAAACTGTCATATTCATGTTTCTGTCGTGTATAACGGCTAATGTTAGTGAAATCAAGATAAAACTGCTGTTTTAAGCATTCAAAAGCACACAAAAAACCGTTTTCAAGTATTTAAACTGTCATATTCATGTATATGTCGTGTGCAATGGCTTATGTTTGCAAAATCAGGATAAAATAGCTGTTCTCAGCTTGCAAAAACATACAAAATGCTGTTTTCAAGTATTTAAACTGTCATATTCATGTTTCTGTCGTGTATAATTGCTAATGTTGGTGAAACCAAGATAAAACTGCTGTTTTAAGCATTCAAAAGCATACAAAACACTGTTTTCAAGTATTTAAACTGACATATTTATGTATATGTCGTGTGTAATGGCTTACGTATGCAAAATCAAGATAAAATACCCGTTCTCAGCTTGCAAAAACAAACAAAATGCTGTTTTCAAGTATTTAACTGTCATATTCATGCATCTGTCGTGTATAATAGCTAATGTTGGTGAAATCAAGATAAAACTACTGCTTTAAGCATTCAAAAGCATAAAAAGCACCGTTTTCAAGTATTTAACTGTCATATTCATGTATATGTCGTGTGTAATGGCTTATGTTTGCAAAACCAGAATAAAATAACTGTTCTCAGCTTGCAAAAACATACAAAATGGTGTTTTCAAGTATTTAAACTGTCATATTCATGTTTCTGTCGTGTATAATGGTTAATGTTTGTGAAATCAAGATAAAACTGCTGTTTTAAGCATTCAAAAGCATACAAAACACCGTTTTCAAGTAATTAAACTGTCATATTTATGTATATGTCGTCTGTAATGGCTTATGTTTGCAAAATCAAAATAAAATACCAGTTCTCAGCTTGCAAAAACATACAAAATGCTGTTTTCAAGTATTTAAACTGTCATATTCATGTTTCTGTCATGTTGGTGAAATCAAGATAAAAGTGCTGTTTTAATCATGCAAAAGCATACAAAACACCGTTTTCAAGTATTTAAACTGCCATATTCATGTATATGTCGTGTGTAATGGCTTATATTTGCTAAATCAAGATAAAATAGCTGTTTTAAGCTTTCGAAAACATACAAAATGCTGTATTTAAGTATTTAAACTATCATATTAATGTATATGTCGTGTGTAATGGCTTATGTTTGCAAAATCAAGTTAAAATAGCTGTTTTCAGCTTGCAAAAACATACAAAATGCTGTTTTCATGTATTTAAACTGTCATATTCATGTTTCTGTCGTGCATAATGGCTAATGTTGGTGAAATCAAGATAAAACTGCTGTTTTAAGCATTCAAAACCATACAAAACACCGTTTTCAAGTATTTAAACTGTCATATTCATGTTTCTGTCATGTATAATTGCTAATGTTGGTGAAATCAAGATAAAACTGCTGATTTAAGCATTCAAAAGCATACAAAAAACCGTTTCCAAGTATTTAAACTGTCATATTCATGTTTCTGTCGTGTATAATGGGTAATGTTGGTGAAATCAAGATAAAATTGCTGTTTTAAGCACGCAAAAGCATACAAAACACGGTTTTCAAGTATTTAAACTGTCATATTCATGTATATACAGAAAAGGAGAGAAGCGGAGAAAACAAAAGAAATGTAAGAAATAAAAGAAATGTTCAAAGCAATGATGGGAGAAATAAGAAAAGAGCAGCAAAAGTACAGAGAAGAAATGAAAACAATAAAAGAAGAAAACGCAAAACTAAAAGAATCGCTCAACTTCATGCAGAAAAAGATCGACAAGATGGAAAAACTCGAAAGGAAAAACATCATTGTGATTAAAGGAAAAAAATTCCAGGGTACTATCCTCGCCAGGGAAATTGAAGAATTTATAGAAAGTACTATGGAAATACAAGTGAGAGTATCAGATGTAAGAACGATTGCAATAGCAACTGACAAACACCTAAGCATAGTAAAACTTGCAACCTGGTATGACAAAAAAGAGATAATGACACACAAACATAAATTAAGGAGCACCGAAATATACATAGAAGACGATTACAACAAGGAAGAAAGAGACATGCAAAAAGAAATAAGGTTGATAGCTAAGGAAGAAAGAAAGAAAGGGACGAGAGTCAAAATAGGTTACAAGAAACTAATCAAAGGAGATGAAGTCTGGGAATGGGAAAGCAACGAAGTTAAACTGATGAAAAAAAAAGGACGAAGCAAAGACCTCAAAAAACGAGTAAAGACACAGTCATGCCAAACAGGAAACAACATAAAACATACAAAAGCAAAGAAGAAAGATATACACAAAATAAATAAGAAACACCTGTAATACAGATCTATTAAACTAGCAACATGGAACGTTAGAGGAACCTACACCACAGAAGCACTAAAGCAAGTAGCACTAGAACTTAGAAGATACAAAATATCAATAGCTGCCGTACAAGAAACAAAACAAAAGAGCAAAGAAATCACTGAGGTAGAGGACTACATTTTCCTGAACAGCGGAGGAGAGAACAGAAGATTGGGTACAGGATTCCTAATAGAAAAGAATCTAAAGGGAGCAGTTATAGAATTCAGACCAATAACGGACAGAATATGCTACCTAAGACTTAGGCTCATCAACAGAAAATTAAGTATATTAAATATACATGCACCAACTGAAGATAAAGACCTTGAAGAAAAAACAGAATACTACGAAACAATAGAAGATCAGTACCAACAAATTCCAAGATATGATATAAAAATAGTAATGGGCGACGCAAATGCTAAGATAGGGAAAGAACAACAGTACCAACCTACCATAGGTAGAGAGAGTAAACACAATACTACAAACCAAAATGGAGAGAAGCTGATAGAATTTGCAACACAAAACAAAATGATAATTAAGAGTACATACTTTAAGCACAAAGACATACACAAAGGTACATGGTTATCACCAAAAGGAGATACCATCAATCAGATTGACCACATATTGATAGACCAAAGCAACAGCCATTTAATTATCAACGTCAGGAGTTACAGAGGGGCAGAAGCTAACACAGATCACTTTCTAGTCCAAGCAAATATGAACGGGAAGTGGAACCGAGCAAACAGATCCAAAGAAACCCAGAGAAGATATAATACTGGAAAACTCGGAACCGAAGAAATAGCCGAACAATACGAAGCAGAAGTATAGAAAAATATAGAAGCACACAAATCCGGAAATACGATAGAAGAAAGTTGGCAGAAGATACAAAACGGTATAAGAGCAGCAGCGGAGAAAGTATTATGTACAGAAACAACAACAAGAACAAAAAATAATTGGTTTGATGACGAATGTAAAGAATTGATAGAAAAAGGAAGGCAAGTAAGAACAAAATACATTAGAACCAGAACAGAATCTGATCGCCTCGAATATCAAGAGCAGAGAAGAAACTATAAAAAGATATGTAGAAAGAAAAAAGACAGAAATTAAAGAAACAAATGCTAGATATAGAAGAAACATATAACAAGAAGGAAATAAGAAATTTCTACCAGAATATTAAAAAAGAGAAAAGAGCTAGCAGAACAAGAACTATATACTACCGTGATAAACAAGGAAAACTAATAGGAGATGAAGAAGCCAAACTTAGAAGATGGGCTGAATATTTCGAAGAGCTTCTAAATGTAAACGAGACTAATTTAAATACGAGTACAGACGAAAACAACGAACTGGACGCGAGCCATATACCCGAGCCAACCCAAGAAGAAATCGAGAGTATTATAAACAACATAAAGAACAATAAAAGCCCAGGTGATAATGAGCTGCCAGTAGAATTAATCAAATTCGGAGGCGAAAAGCTGAAGCAGGAAATACATAAGTTAATAAAAACATGTTTGAAGGAAGAACAAATACCACAATCATGGAGGCAAGCAGTATTGTGCCCTATATATAAAAAAGGTAACAACTCGAATTGTGAAAACTACCTAGGCATATTTCTGCTAGACGTAGTATACAAAGTAATGGCAACATGGATCAACCAAAAATTAAAAGGAGAAATGGAAAACATAGTAGGAGAATACCAGGCAGGATTCAGGAAAAATAGATCAACAACTGATCATATCTTTGTGCTAAAAGAGCTACAAGCCACACACTACGAAAAAGGATTGACCATGCATGCGCTCTTCATCGATTTCAAGCAAGCATATGATTCAATCAACAGGAAAGAACTAGTAAAAGCATTGGAGGAATTAAGAATATCTAGGAAATTAGTAAGATTAGTGAGCACAACAATCCAAAACACAGAAAGCAAAGTAAGGGTAGACGGGCAAAAATCAGAACTCTTTAGTGTGAAAACAGGCCTAAGACAAGGGGACCCGCTGTCCTCCACACTATTTAACCTGACTCTAGAGACTATAATGAGGAGAAGCAAGTTAAACAGAACAAATCTGATCTATGACAGAAGACACCAGTGCCTGGCATTTGCTGACGATGTCGTTATCATCACTAAAACAAAAGAAGAATTGGAAGAGGTAACAAAAAGACTAATTTACGAAGCAGGAAGATTTGGCCTCAAAATCAACACAGAAAAAACGAAATACATGAAGATGAGCGGGAAGAAAGATAATGTCGAAACGAACTTAAGCATAACCACGAAACAAAGACAAGAATACAAATTTGAAGAAGTCTCCAGTTATACATATCTAGGAGTTAAAATCAAGGCTAATAATGAAATGAAAGAGGAAATCAAAGAAAGGTTAACAAAAGGGAACAGAACGATAGCAGCTATGCACAACCTAATAATAAGAAAAGACATATCCCAAAACGCCAAAAAACAGCTATACAAAACAATAATAAGACCCACGATATTATACGGATCCGAAACCTGGACATTCACAAAGAACGAAGAACAAACACTACAAATATGGGAACGTAAATTATTGAGAAGAATATACGGAGGAATAAAGGAAAATAACCAATGGAGAAGAAGAACGAACAAGGAAATAGAAGAAGCTTTCGGTGAGCCAAACATCACTACGCAGATAAGAATGCAAAGAATAAGATGACATGTAGAAAGACAAACAGAAGAGAGACTACCAAAAAGTGTCCTAAACCGGATGAAAGGAGGTAAAAAGAAGAAAGGCAGCCCCAAAAAAAATGGCAAGACGAAGTAGAAAGAGACCTAGACATGATCGGACAAAAGGACTGGAGAAGGATAGCAGTAAACAGAAATGAATGGAAGAAAATAGTCAAAAATGCCCAGGGCCTCCAAGGCCTGCTGAGCTAAAATATACATATATTCATGTATATGTCGTGTGTAATGGCTTATGTTTGAAAATCAAGATAAAATAGATGTTTTCAGCTTGCAAAAATATACAAAATGCAGTTTTCAAGTATTTAAACTGTCATATTCATGTTTCTGTCATGTTGGTGAAATCAAGATAAAAGTGCTGTTTTAAGCATGCAAAAGCATACAAAACACCGTTTTCAAGTATTTAAACTGCCATATTCATGTATGTGTCGTGTGTAATGGCTTACATTTGCTAAATCAAGATAAAATAGATGTTTTCAGCTTGCGAAAACATACAAAATGCTGTATTTAAACTGTCATATTAATGTACATGTCGTGTGTAATGGCTTATGTTTGCAAAATCAAGTTAAAATAGCTGTTTTCAGCTTGCAAAAACATACAAAATGCTGTTTTCATGTATTTAAACTGTCATATTCATGTTTCTGTCGTGTATAATGGCTAATGTTAGTGAAATCAAGATAAAACTGCTGTTTTAAGCATTCAAAAGCATACAAAAAACCGTTTTCAAGTATTTAAACTGTCATATTCATGTATATGTCGTGTGCAATGGCTTATGTTTGCAAAATCAGGATAAAATAGCTGTTCTCAGCTTGCAAAAACATACAAAATGCTGTTTTCAAGTATTTAAACTGTCATATTCATGTTTCTGTCGTGTATAATGGCTAATGTTGGTGAAACCAAGATAAAACTGCTGTTTTAAGCATTCAAAAGCATACAAAACACTGTTTTCAAGTATTTAAACTGACATATTTATGTATATGTCGTGTGTAATGGCTTATGTATGCAAAATCAAGATAAAATACCCGTTCTCAGCTTGCAAAAACAAACAAAATGCTGTTTTCAAGTATTTAAACTGTCATATTCATGCATCTGTCGTGTATAATAGCTAATGTTGGTGAAATCAAGATAAAACTACTGCTTTAAGCATTCAAAAGCATACAAAACACCGTTTTCAAGTATTTAAACTGTCATATTCATATATATGTCGTGTGTAATGGCTTATGTTTGCAAAATCAAGATGAAATAGCTGTTCTCAGCTTGCAAAAACATACAAAATGCTGTTTTCAAATACTTAAACTTTCATATTCATGTTTCTGTCGTGTATAATGGCTAATGTTGGTGAAATCAAGATAAAACTGCTGTTTAAAGCATTCAAAAGCATACAAAACACCGTTTTTAAGTATTTAAACTGTCATATTCATGTATATGTCGTGTGTAATGGCTTATGTTTGCAAATTCAAGATAAAATAGCCATTTGTAGCTTGCAAAAACATACAAAATTCTGTTTTCAAGTATTTAAACTGTCATATTCATGTTTCTGTCGTGTATAATGTCTAATGTTGGTGAAATCAAGATAAAACTGCTGTTTTAAGCATTCAAAAGCATACAAAACACCGTTTTCAAGTATTTAAACTGTCATATTCATGTTTCTGTCGTGTGTAAGGCTAATGTTGGTGAAATCAAGATAAAACTGCTGTTTTAGGCATTCAAAAGCATACAAAACACCGTTTTCAAGAATTTAAACTGTCATATTCATGTTTCTGTCGTGTATAATGGCTAATGTTGGTGAATTCAAGATAAAACTGCTGTTTAAAGCATTCAAAAGCATACAAAACACCGTTTTCAAGTATTTAAACTGTCATATTCATGTTTATGTCGTGTGTAATGGCTTATGTTTGCAAAATCAAGATAGAATAGCTGTTCTCAGCTTGCAAAAACATACAAAATGCTGTTTTCAAGTATTTAAACTGTCATATACATGTTTCTGTCGTGTGTAATGGGTAAAGTTGGTGAAATCAAGATAAAACTGCTGTTTTAAGCATTCAAAAGCATACAAAACACCGTTTTCAAGTATTTAAACTGTCATATTCATGTTTCTGTCGTGTATAATGGCTAATGTTGGTGAAATCAAGATAAAACTGCTGTTTTAAGCATTCAAAAGCATACAAAACACCGTTTTCAAGTATTTAAACTGTCATATTCATGTATATGTCGTGTGTAATGGCTTATGTTTGCAAAATCAAGATAAAAAAGCTGTTCTCAGCTTGCAAAAACATACAAAATGCTGTTTTCAAGTACTAAAACTTTCATATTCATGTTTCCGTCGTGTATAATGGCTAATGTTGGTGAAATCAAGATAAAACTTCTGTTTTAAGCATTCAAAAGCATACAATATACCGTTTTCAAGAATTTAAACTGTCATATTCATGTTTCTGTCGTGTATAATGGCTAATGTTGGCGAAATCAAGATAAAACTGTTGTTTTAAGCATTTATAAGCATACAAAACAACTTTTTCAAGTATTTAAACTGTCATATTCATGTTTCTGTCGTGTGTAATGGCTAATGTTGGTGAAATCAATGTAAAACTGCTGTTTTAAGCAATCAAAAGCATACAAAACACCGTTTTCAAGAATTTAAACTGTCATATTCATGTTTCTGTCGTGTATAATGGCTAATGTTGGTGAAATCAAGATAAAACTGCTGTTTTAAGCACTAAAAAGGATACAAAACTCCGTTGTCAAGTATTTAAACTGTCATATTCATGTATATGTTGTGTGTAATAGCTTATATTTGCAAAATCAAGATTAAATAGCTGTTCTCAGCTTGCAAAAACATACAAAATGCTGTTTTCAAGTATTTAAACTGTCATATTCATGTTTCTGTCGTGTATAATGGCTAATGTTGGTGAAATCAAGATAAAACTGCTGTTTTAAGCATTCAAAAGCATACAATACACCGTTTTCAAGAATTTAAACTGTCATATTCATGTTTCTGTCGTGTATAATGGCTACTGTTGGCGAAATCAAGATAAAACTGCTGTTTTAAGCATTCAAAAGCATACAAAACACCGTTTTCAAGTATTTAAACTGTCATATTCATGTTTCTGTCGTGTGTAATGGCTAATGTTGGTGAAATCAAGATAAAACTGCTGTTTTAAGCATTCAAAAGCATACAATACACCGTTTTCAAGTATTTAAACTGTCATATTCATGTATATGTCGTGTGTAATGGCTAATGTTTGCAAAATCAAGATAAAATAGCAGTTCTCAGCTTGCAAAAACATACAAAATGCTGTTTACAAGTATTTAAACTGTCATATTCATGTTTCTGTCGTGTATAATGGATTATGTTGGTGAAATCAAGATAAAACTGCTGTTATAAGCATTCAAAAGCATACTAAACACCGTATTCAAGTATTTAAACTGTCATATTCATAAATATGTCGTGTGTAATGGCTTATGTTTGCAAAATCAAGATAAAATAGCCATTCTCAGCTTGCAAACACATACAAAATGCTGTTTTCAAGTATTTAAACTGTCATATTCATGTTTCTGTCGTGTATAATGGATAATGTTGGTGAAATCAAGATAAAACTGCTGTTTAAAGCATTCAAAAGCATACAAAACACCGTTTTCAAGTATTTAAACTGTCATATTCATGTTTCTGTCGTGTGTAATGGCTAATGTTGGTGAAATCAAGATAAAACTGCTGTTTTAAGCATTCAAAAGCATACAAAACACCGGTTTCAAGAATTTAAACTGTCATATTCATGTTTCTGTCGTGTATAATGGCTAATGTTGGTGAAATCAATATAAAACTGCTGTTTTAAGCATTCAAAAGCATACAAAACACCGTTTTCAAGTATTTAAACTGTCATATTGATGTATATGTCGTGTGTTATGGCTTATGTTTGCAAAATCAAGATAAAATAGCTGTTCTCAGCTTGCTAAAACATACAAAATGCTGTTTTCAAGTACTTAAACTTTCATATTCATGTTTCTGTCGTGTATAATGGCTAATGTTGGTGAAATCAAGATAAAACTGCTGTTTTAAGCATTCAAAAGCTTACAAAACAGCGTTTTAAAGTATTTAAACTGTCATATTTATGTATATGTCGTGTGTAATGGCTTATATTTGCAAAATCAAGATAAAATAGCTGTTCTCAGCTTGCAAAAACATACAAAATGCTGTTTTCAAGTATTTAAACTGTCATATTCATGTTTCTGTCGTGTATAATGGCTAATGTTGGTGAAATCAAGATAAAACTGCTGTTTTAAGCATTCAAAAGCATACAATACACAGTTTTCAAGAATTTAAACTGTCTTATTTATGTTTCTGTCGTGTATAATGGCTTATGTTGGTGAAATCAAGATAAAACTGCTGTTTTAAGCATTAAAAAGCATACAAAACACCGTTTTCAAGTATTTAAACTGTCATATTCATGTTTATGTCGTGTGTAATGGCTTATGTTTGCAAAATCAAGATAAAATAGCTGTTCTCAGCTTGCAAAAACATACAAAATGCTGTTTTCAAGTATTTAAACTGTCATATTAATGTTTCTGTCGTGTATAATGGCTAATGTTGGTGAAATCAAGATAAAACTGCGGTTTTAAGCATTCAAAAGCATACTAAACACCGATTTCAAGTATTTAAACTGTCATATTCATGTATATGTCGTGTGTAACGGCTTATGTTTGCAAAATCAAGATAAAATAGCTGTTCTCAGCTTGAAAAAACATACAAAATGCTGTTTTCAAGTATTTAAACTGTCATATTCATGTTTCTGTCGTGTGTAATGGCTAATGTTGGTGAAATCAAGATAAAACTGCTGTTTTAGGCATTCAAAAGCATACAAAATAACATTTTCAAGTATTTAAACTGTCATATTAATGTTTCTGTCGTGTATAATGGCTAATGTTGGTGAAATCAAGATAAAACTGCTGTTTTAAGCATTCAAAAGCATACAAAACACCGTTTTCAAGTATTTAAACTGTCAAATTCATGTATATGTCGTGTGTAATGGCTTATATTTGCAAAATCAATATAAAATAGCTGTTCTCAGCTTGCAAAAACATACAAAATGCTGTTTTCAAGTATTTAAACTGTTATATTCATGTTTCTGTCGTGTGTAATGGCTAATGTTGGTGAAATCAAGATAAAACTGCTGTTTTAAGCATTCAAAAGCATACAAAATAACATTTTCAAGTATTTAAACTGTCATATTCATGTTTCTGTCGTGTATAATGGCTAATGTTGGTGAAATCAAGATAAAACTGCTGTTTTAAGCATTCAAAAGCATACAAAACACCGTTTTCAAGTATTTAAACTGTCATATTGATGTATATGTCGTGTGTAATGGCTTATGTTTGCAAAATCAAGATAAAATAGCTGTTCTCAGCTTGCTAAAACATACAAAATGCTGTTTTCAAGTACTTAAACTTTCATATTCATGTTTCTGTCGTGTATAATGGCTAATGTTGGTGAAATCAAGATAAAACTGCTGTTTTAAGCATTCAAAAGCTTACAAAACAGCGTTTTAAAGTATTTAAACTGTCATATTTATGTATATGTCGTGTGTAATGGCTTATATTTGCAAAATCAAGATAAAATAGCTGTTCTCAGCTTGCAAAAACATACAAAATGCTGTTTTCAAGTATTTAAACTGTCATATTCATGTTTCTGTCCTGTATAATGGCTAATGTTAGTGAAATCAAGATAAAACTGCTGTTTTAAGCATTCAAAAGCATACAATACACCGTTTTCAAGAATTTAAACTGTCATATTTATGTTTCTGTCGTGTATAATGCCTTATGTTGGTGAAATCAAGAGAAAACTGCTGTTTTAAGCATAAAAAAGCATACAAAACACCGTTTTCAAGTATTTAAACTGTCATATTCATGTTTATGTCGTGTGTAATGGCTTATGTTTGCAAAATCAAGATAAAATAGCTGTTCTCAGCTTGCAAAAACATACAAAATGCTGTTTTCAAGTATTTAAACTGTCATATTCATGTTTCTGTCGTGTATAATGGCTAATGTTGGTGAAATCAAGATAAAACTGCGGTTTTAAGCATTCAAAAGCATACTAAACACCGATTTCAAGTATTTAAACTGTCATATTCATGTATATGTCGTGTGTAATGGCTTATGTTTGCAAAATCAAGATAAAATAGCTGTTCTCAGCTTGAAAAAACATACAAAATGCTGTTTTCAAGTATTTAAACTGTCATATTCATGTTTCTGTCGTGTGTAATGGCTAATGTTGGTGAAATCAACATAAAACTGCTGTTTTAAGCATTCAAAAGCATACAATACACCGTTTTCAAGTATTTAAACTGTCATATTCATGTATATGTCGTGTGTAATGGCTTATGTTTGCAAAATCAAGATAAAATAGCAGTTCTCAGCTTGCAAAAACATACAAAATGCTGTTTACAAGTATTTAAACTGTCATATTCATGTTTCTGTCGTGTATAATGGATAATGTTGGTGAAATCAAGATAAAACTGCTGTTATAAGCATTCAAAAGCATACAAAACACCGTATTCAAGTATTTAAACTGTCATATTCATAAATATGTCGTGTGTAATGGCTTATGTTTGCAAAATCAAGATAAAATAGCCATTCTCAGCTTGCAAACACATACAAAATGCTGTTTTCAAGTATTTAAACTGTCATATTCATGTTTCTGTCGTGTATAATGGCTAATGTTGGTGAAATCAAGATAAAACTGCTGTTTTAAGCATTCAGAAGCATACAAAACACCGTTTTCAAGTATTTAAACTGTCATATTCATGTATATGTCGTGTGTAATGGCTTATGTTTGCAAAATCAAGATAAAATAGCTGTTCTCAGCTTGCAAAAACATACAAAATGCTGTTTTCAAGTACTTAAACTTTCATATTCATGTTTCTGTCGTGTATAATGGCTAATGTTGGTGAAATCAAGATAAAACTGTTGTTTTAAGCATTCAAAAGCTTACAAAACATGGTTTTCAAGTATTTAAACTGTCATATTTATGTATATGTCGTGTGTAATGGCTTATATTTGCAAAATCAAGATAAAATAGCTGTTCTCAGCTTGCAAAAACATACAAAATGCTGTTTTCAAGTATTTAAACTGTAATATTCATGTTTCTGTCGTGTATAATGGCTAATGTTGGTGAAATCAAGATAAAAATGCTGTTTTAAGCATTCAAAAGCATACAATACACCGTTTTCAAGAATTTAAACTGTCATATTTATGTTTCTGTCGTGTATAATGGCTTATGTTGGGGAAATCAAGATAAAACTGCTGTTTTAAGCATTCAAAAGCATACAAAACACCATTTTCAAGTATTTAAACTGTCATATTCATGTTTCTGTCGTGTATAATGGCTAATGTTGGTGAAATCAAGATAAAACTGCTGTTTTAAGCATTCAAAAGCATACAAAACACCGTTTTCAAGTATTTAAACTGTCAAATTCATGTATATGTCGTGTGTAATGGCTTATATTTGCAAAATCAATATAAAATAGCTGTTCTCAGCTTGCAAAAACATACAAAATGCTGTTTTCAAGTATTTAAACTGTCATACTCATGTTTCTGTCGTGTATAATGGATAATGTTGGTGAAATCAAGATAAAACTGCCGTTTAAAGCATTCAAAAGCATACAAAACACCGTTTTCAAGTATTTAAACTGTCATATTTATAAATATGTCGTGTGTAATGGCATATGTTTGCAAAATCAAGATAAAATAGCTTTTCTCAGCTTGCAAAAACATACAAAATGCTGTTTTCAAGTATTTAAACTGTCATATTCATGTTTCTGTCGTGTGTAATGGCTAATGTTGGTGAAATCAAGATAAAACTGCTGTTTTAAGCATTCAAAAGCATACAAAACACCGTTTTCAAGTATTTAAACTGTCATATTCATGTTTCTGTCGTGTATAATGGCTAATGTTGGTGAAATCAAGATAAACCTGCTGTTTTAAGCATTCAAAAGCATACAAAACACCGTTTTCAAGTATTTAAACTGTCATATTCAAATATATGTCGTGTGTAATGGCTTATGTTTGCAAAATCAAGATGAAATAGCTGTTCTCAGCTTGCAAAAACATACAAAATGCTGTTTTCAAATACTTAAACTTTCATATTCATGTTTCTGTCGTGTATAATGGCTAATGTTGGTGAAATCAAGATAAAACTGCTGTTTAAAGCATTCAAAAGCATACAAAACACCGTTTTTAAGTATTTAAACTGTCATATTCATGTATATGTCGTGTGTAATGGCTTATGTTTGCAAATTCAAGATAAAATAGCCATTTTTAGCTTGCAAAAACATACAAAATTCTGTTTTCAAGTATTTAAACTGTCATATTCATGTTTCTGTCGTGTATAATGTCTAATGTTGGTGAAATCAAGATAAAACTGCTGTTTTAAGCATTCAAAAGCATACAAAACACCGTTTTCAAGTATTTAAACTGTCATATTCATGTTTCTGTCGTGTGTAAAGGCTAATGTTGGTGAAATCAAGATAAAACTGCTGTTTTAGGCATTCAAAAGCATACAAAACACCGTTTTCAAGAATTTAAACTGTCATATTCATGTTTCTGTCGTGTATAATGGCTAATGTTGGTGAAATCAAGATAAAACTGCTGTTTAAAGCATTCAAAAGCATACAAAACACCGTTTTCAAGTATTTAAACTGTCATATTCATGTTTATGTCGTGTGTAATGGCTTATGTTTGCAAAATCAAGATAGCATAGCTGTTCTCAGCTTGCAAAAACATACAAAATGCTGTTTTCAAGTATTTAAACTGTCATATACATGTTTCTGTCGTGTGTAATGGGTAAAGTTGGTGAAATCAAGATAAAACTGCTGTTTTAAGCATTCAAAAGCATACAAAACACCGTTTTCAAGTATTTAAACTGTCATATTCATGTTTCTGTCGTGTATAATGGCTAATGTTGGTGAAATCAAGATAAAACTGCTGTTTTAAGCATTCAAAAGCATACAAAACACCGTTTTCAAGTATTTAAACTGTCATATTCATGTATATGTCGTGTGTAATGGCTTATGTTTGCAAAATCAAGATAAAATATCTGTTCTCAGCTTGCAAAAACATACAAAATGCTGTTTTCAAGTACTAAAACTTTCATATTCATGTTTCCGTCGTGTATAATGGCTAATGTTGGTGAAATCAAGATAAAACTTCTGTTTTAAGCATTCAAAAGCATACAAAACACCGTTGTCAAGTGTTTAAACTGTCATATTTATGTATATGTCGTGTGTAATGGCTTATGTTTGCAAAATCAAGTTAAAATAGCTGTTTTCAGCTTGCAAAAACATACAAAATGCTGTTTTCAAGTATTTAAACTGTCATATTCATGTTTCTGTCGTGTATAATGGCTAATGTTGGTGAAATGAAGATAAAACTGCTGTTTTAAGCATTCAAAAGCATACAATATACCGTTTTCAAGAATTTAAACTGTCATATTCATGTTTCTGTCATGTATAATGGCTAATGTTGGCGAAATCAAGATAAAACTGTTGTTTTAAGCATTTAAAAGCATACAAAACAACTTTTTCAAGTATTTAAACTGTCATATTCATGTTTCTGTCGTGTGTAATGGCTAATGTTGGTGAAATCAATGTAAAACTGCTGTTTTAAGCAATCAAAAGCATACAAAACACCGTTTTCAAGAATTTAAACTGTCATATTCATGTTTCTGTCGTGTATAATGGCTAATGTTGGTGAAATCAAGATAAAACTGCTGTTTTAAGCACTAAAAAGGATACAAAACTCCGTTGTCAAGTATTTAAACTGTCATATTCATGTATATGTTGTGTGTAATAGCTTATATTTGCAAAATCAAGATTAAATAGCTGTTCTCAGCTTGCAAAAACATACAAAATGCTGTTTTCAAGTATTTAAACTGTCATATTCATGTTTCTGTCGTGTATAATGGCTAATGTTGGTGAAATCAAGATAAAACTGCTGTTTTAAGCATTCAAAAGCATACAATACACCGTTTTCAAGAATTTAAACTGTCATATTCATGTTTCTGTCGTGTATAATGGCTAATGTTGGCGAAATCAAGATAAAACTGCTGTTTTAAGCATTCAAAAGCATACAAAACACCGTTTTCACGTATTTAAACTGTCATATTCATGTTTCTGTCGTGTGTAATGGCTAATGTTGGTGAAATCAAGATAAAACTGCTGTTTTAAGCATTCAAAAGCATACAATACACCGTTTTCAAGTATTTAAACTGTCATATTCATGTATATGTCGTGTGTAATGGCTAATGTTTGCAAAATCAAGATAAAATAGCAGTTCTCAGCTTGCAAAAACATACAAAATGCTGTTTACAAGTATTTAAACTGTCATATTCATGTTTCTGTCGTGTATAATGGATAATGTTGGTGAAATCAAGATAAAACTGCTGTTATAAGCATTCAAAAGCATACTAAACACCGTATTCAAGTATTTAAACTGTCATATTCATAAATATGTCGTGTGTAATGGCTTATGTTTGCAAAATCAAGATAAAATAGCCATTCTCAGCTTGCAAACACATACAAAATGCTGTTTTCAAGTATTTAAACTGTCATATTCATGTTTCTGTCGTGTATAATGGATAATGTTGGTGAAATCAAGATAAAACTGCTGTTTAAAGCATTCAAAAGCATACAAAACACCGTTTTCAAGTATTTAAACTGTCATATTCATGTTTCTGTCGTGTGTAATGGCTAATGTTGGTGAAATCAAGATAAAACTGCTGTTTTAAGCATTCAAAAGCATACAAAACACCGGTTTCAAGAATTTAAACTGTCATATTCATGTTTCTGTCGTGTATAATGGCTAATGTTGGTGAAATCAATATAAAACTGCTGTTTTAAGCATTCAAAAGCATACAAAACACCGTTTTCAAGTATTTAAACTGTCATATTGATGTATATGTCGTGTGTAATGGCTTATGTTTGCAAAATCAAGATAAAATAGCTGTTCTCAGCTTGCTAAAACATACAAAATGCTGTTTTCAAGTACTTAAACTTTCATATTCATGTTTCTGTCGTGTATAATGGCTAATGTTGGAGAAATCAAGATAAAACTACTGTTTTAAGCATTCAAAAGCTTACAAAACAGCGTTTTAAAGTATTTAAACTGTCATATTTATGTATATGTCGTGTGTAATGGCTTATATTTGCAAAATCAAGATAAAATAGCTGTTCTCAGCTTGCAAAAACATACAAAATGCTGTTTTCAAGTATTTAAACTGTCATATTCATGTTTCTGTCCTGTATAATGGCTAATGTTAGTGAAATCAAGATAAAACTGCTGTTTTAAGCATTCAAAAGCATACAATACACCGTTTTCAAGAATTTAAACTGTCATATTTATGTTTCTGTCGTGTATAATGGCTTATGTTGGTGAAATCAAGATAAAACTGCTGTTTTAAGCATTAAAAAGCATACAAAACACCGTTTTCAAGTATTTAAACTGTCATATTCATGTTTATGTCGTGTGTAATGGCTTATGTTTGCAAAATCAAGATAAAATAGCTGTTCTCAGCTTGCAAAAACATACAAAATGCTGTTTTCAAGTATTTAAACTGTCATATTCATGTTTCTGTCGTGTATAATGGCTAATGTTGGTGAAATCAAGATAAAACTGCGGTTTTAAGCATTCAAAAGCATACTTAACACCGATTTCAAGTATTTAAACTGTCATATTTATGTATATGTCGTGTGTAATGGCTTATGTTTGCAAAATCAAGATAAAATAGCTGTTCTCAGCTTGAAAAAACATACAAAATGCTGTTTTCAAGTATTTAAACTGTCATATTCATGTTTCTGTCGTGTGTAATGGCTAATGTTGGTGAAATCAAGATAAAACTGCTGTTTTAAGCATTCAAAAGCATACAATACACCGTTTTCAAGTATTTAAACTGTCATATTCATGTATATGTCGTGTGTAATGGCTTATGTTTGCAAAATCAAGATAAAATAGCAGTTCTCAGCTTGCAAAAACATACAAAATGCTGTTTACAAGTATTTAAACTGTCATATTCATGTTTCTGTCGTGTATAATGGATAATGTTGGTGAAATCAAGATAAAACTGCTGTTATAAGCATTCAAAAGCATACAAAACACCGTATTCAAGTATTTAAACTGTCATATTCATAAATATGTCGTGTGTAATGGCTTATGTTTGCAAAATCAAGATAAAATAGCCATTATCAGCTTGCAAACACATACAAAATGCTGTTTTCAAGTATTTAAACTGTCATATTCATGTTTCTGTCGTGTATAATGGCTAATGTTGGTGAAATCAAGATAAAACTGCTGTTTTAAGCATTCAGAAGCATACAAAACACCGTTTTCAAGTATTTAAACTGTCATATTCATGTATATGTCGTGTGTAATGGCTTATGTTTGCAAAATCAAGATAAAATAGCTGTTCTCAGCTTGCAAAAACATACAAAATGCTGTTTTCAAGTACTTAAACTTTCATATTCATGTTTCTGTCGTGTATAATGGCTAATGTTGGTGAAATCAAGATAAAACTGTTGTTTTAAGCATTCAAAAGCTTACAAAACAGGGTTTTCAAGTATTTAAACTGTAATATTTATGTATATGTCGTGTGTAATGGCTTATATTTGCAAAATCAAGATAAAATAGCTGTTCTCAGCTTGCAAAAACATACAAAATGCTGTTTTCAAGTATTTAAACTGTAATATTCATGTTTCTGTCGTGTATAATGGCTAATGTTGGTGAAATCAAGATAAAAATGCTGTTTTAAACATTCAAAAGCATACAATACACCGTTTTCAAGAATTTAAACTGTCATATTTATGTTTCTGTCGTGTATAATGGCTTATGTTGGGGAAATCAAGATAAAACTGCTGTTTTAAGCATTCAAAAGCATACAAAACACCATTTTCAAGTATTTAAACTGTCATATTCATGTTTCTGTCGTGTATAATGGCTAATGTTGGTGAAATCAAGATAAAACTGCTGTTTTAAGCATTCAAAAGCATACAAAACACCGTTTTCAAGTATTTAAACTGTCAAATTCATGTATATGTCGTGTGTAATGGCTTATATTTGCAAAATCAATATAAAATAGCTGTTCTCAGCTTGCAAAAACATACAAAATGCTGTTTTCAAGTATTTAAACTGTCATACTCATGTTTCTGTCGTGTATAATGGATAATGTTGGTGAAATCAAGATAAAACTGCCGTTGAAAGCATTCAAAAGCATACAAAACACCGTTTTCAAGTATTTAAACTGTCATATTCATGTTTCTGTCGTGTGTAATGGCTAATGTTGATGAAATCAAGATAAAACTGCTGTTTTAAGCATTCAAAAGCATACAAAACACCGGTTTCAAGAATTTAAACTGTCATATTCATGTTTCTGTCGTGTATAATGGCTAATATTGGTAAAATCAAGATAAAACTGCTGTTTTAAGCATTCAAAAGCATACAAAACACTGTTTTCAAGTATTTAAACTGTCATATTCATGTATATGTAGTGTGTAATGGCTTATGTTTGCAAAAACAAGATTAAATAGCTGTTCTCAGCTTGCAAAACATACAAAATGCTGTTTTCAAGTATTTAAACTGTAATATTTATGTTTCTGTCGTGTATAATGGATAATGTTGGTGAAATCAAGATAAAACTGCTGTTATAAGCATTCAAAAGCATACAAAACACCGTTTTCAAGTATTTAAACTGTCATATTTATAAATATGTCGTGTGTAATGGCTTATGTTTGCAAAATCAAGATAAAATAGCCATTCTCAGCTTGCAAAAACATACAAAATGCTGTTTTCAAGTATTTAAACTGTTATATTCATGTTTCTGTCGTGTATAATGGCTAACGTTGGTGAAATCAAGATAAAACTGCTGTTTTAAGCATTCAAAAGCATACTAAACACCGATTTCAAGAATTTAAACTGTCATAATCATGTATATGTCGAGTGTAATGGCTTATGTTTGCAAAATCAATATAAAATAGCTGTTCTCAGCTTGAAAAAACATACAAAATGCTGTTTTCAAGTATTTAAACTGTCATATTCATGTTTCTGTCGTGTATAATGGCTAATGTTGGTGAAATCAAGATAAAACTGCGGTTTTAAGCATTCAAAAGCATACTAAACACCGATTTCAAGTATTTAAACTGTCATATCCATGTTTCTGTCGTGTATAATGGCTAATGTTGGTGAAATAAAGATAAAACTGCTGTTTTAAGCATTCAAAAGCATACAATACACCGTTTTCAAGAATTTAAACTGTCATATTTATGTTTCTGTCGTGTATAATGGCTTATGTTGGTGAAATCAAGATAAAACTGCTGTTTTAAGCATTAAAAAGCATACAAAACACCGTTTTCAAGTATTTAAACTGTCATATTCATGTTTATGTCGTGTGTAATGGCTTATGTTTGCAAAATCAAGATAAAATAGCTGTTCTCAGCTTGCAAAAACATACAAAATGCTGTTTTCAAGTATTTAAACTGTCATATTCATGTTTCTGTCGTGTATAATGGCTAATGTTGGTGAAATCAAGATAAAACTGCGGTTTTAAGCATTCAAAAGCATACTAAACACCGATTTCAAGTATTTAAACTGTCATATTCATGTATATGTCGTGTGTAATGGCTATTGTTTGCAAAATCAAGATAAAATAGCTGTTCTCAGCTTGCAAAAACATACAAAATGCTGTTTTCAAGTACTTAAACTTTCATATTCATGTTTCTGTCGTGTATAATGGCTAATGTTGGTGAAATCAAGATAAAACTGTTGTTTTAAGCATTCAAAAGCTTACAAAACAGGGTTTTCAAGTATTTAAACTGTCATATTTATGTATATGTCGTGTGTAATGGCTTATATTTGCAAAATCAAGATAAAATAGCTGTTCTCAGCTTGCAAAAACATACAAAATGCTGTTTTCAAGTACTTAAACTTTCATATTCATGTTTCTGTCGTGTATAATGGCTAATGTTGGTGAAATCAAGATAAAACTGTTGTTTTATGCATTCAAAAGCTTACAAAACAGGGTTTTCAAGTATTTAAACTGTCATATTTATGTATATGTCGTGTGTAATGGCTTATATTTGCAAAATCAAGATAAAATAGCTGTTCTCAGCTTGCAAAAACATACAAAATGCTGTTTTCAAGTATTTAAACTGTAATATTCATGTTTCTGTCGTGTATAATGGCTAATGTTGGTGAAATCAAGATAAAAATGCTGTTTTAAGCATTCAAAAGCATACAATACACCGTTTTCAAGAATTTAAACTGTCATATTTATGTTTCTGTCGTGTATAATGGCTTATGTTGGGGAAATCAAGATAAAACTGCTGTTTTAAGCATTCAAAAGCATACAAAACACCATTTTCAAGTATTTAAACTGTCATATTCATGTTTCTGTCGTGTATAATGGCTAATGTTGGTGAAATCAAGATAAAACTGCTGTTTTAAGCATTCAAAAGCATACAAAACACCGTTTTCAAGTATTTAAACTGTCAAATTCATGTATATGTCGTGTGTAATGGCTTATATTTGCAAAATCAATATAAAATAGCTGTTCTCAGCTTGCAAAAACATACAAAATGCTGTTTTCAAGTATTTAAACTGTCATACTCATGTTTCTGTCGTGTATAATGGATAATGTTGGTGAAATCAAGATAAAACTGCGGTTTAAAGCATTCAAAAGCATACAAAACACCGTTTTCAAGTATTTAAACTGTCATATTCATGTTTCTGTCGTGTGTAATGGCTAATGTTGATGAAATCAAGATAAAACTGCTGTTTTAAGCATTCAAAAGCATACAAAACACCGGTTTCAAGAATTTAAACTGTCATATTCATGTTTCTGTCGTGTATAATGGCTAATATTGGTAAAATCAAGATAAAACTGCTGTTTTAAGCATTCAAAAGCATACAAAACACTGTTTTCAAGTATTTAAACTGTCATATTCATGTATATGTAGTGTGTAATGGCTTATGTTTGCAAAAACAAGATTAAATAGCTGTTCTCAGCTTGCAAAACATACAAAATGCTGTTTTCAAGTATTTAAACTGTAATATTTATGTTTCTGTCGTGTATAATGGATAATGTTGGTGAAATCAAGATAAAACTGCTGTTATAAGCATTCAAAAGCATACAAAACACCGTTTTCAAGTATTTAAACTGTCATATTTATAAATATGTCGTGTGTAATGGCTTATGTTTGCAAAATCAAGATAAAATAGCCATTCTCAGCTTGCAAAAACATACAAAATGCTGTTTTCAAGTATTTAAACTGTTATATTCATGTTTCTGTCGTGTATAATGGCTAACGTTGGTGAAATCAAGATAAAACTGCTGTTTTAAGCATTCAAAAGCATATTAAACACCGATTTCAAGAATTTAAACTGTCATAATCATGTATATGTCGAGTGTAATGGCTTATGTTTGCAAAATCAATATAAAATAGCTGTTCTCAGCTTGAAAAAACATACAAAATGCTGTTTTCAAGTATTTAAACTGTCATATTCATGTTTCTGTCGTGTATAATGGCTAATGTTGGTGAAATCAAGATAAAACTGCGGTTTTAAGCATTCAAAAGCATACTAAACACCGATTTCAAGTATTTAAACTGTCATATCCATGTTTCTGTCGTGTATAATGGCTAATGTTGGTGAAATAAAGATAAAACTGCTGTTTTAAGCATTCAAAAGCATACAATACACCGTTTTCAAGAATTTAAACTGTCATATTTATGTTTCTGTCGTGTATAATGGCTTATGTTGGTGAAATCAAGATAAAACTGCTGTTTTAAGCATTAAAAAGCATACAAAACACCGTTTTCAAGTATTTAAACTGTCATATTCATGTTTATGTCGTGTGTAATGGCTTATGTTTGCAAAATCAAGATAAAATAGCTGTTCTCAGCTTGCAAAAACATACAAAATGCTGTTTTCAAGTATTTAAACTGTCATATTCATGTTTCTGTCGTGTATAATGGCTAATGTTGGTGAAATCAAGATAAAACTGCGGTTTTAAGCATTCAAAAGCATACTAAACACCGATTTCAAGTATTTAAACTGTCATATTCATGTATATGTCGTGTGTAATGGCTATTGTTTGCAAAACCAAGATAAAATAGCTGTTCTCAGCTTGAAAAAACATACAAAATGCTGTTTTCAAGTATTTAAACTGTCATATTCATGTTTCTGTCGTGTGTAATGGCTAATGTTGGTGAAATCAAGATAAAACTGCTGTTTTAAGCATTCAAAAGCATACAAAACACCGTTTTCAAGTATTTAAACTGTCATATTCATGTTTCTGTCGTGTATAATGGCTAATGTTGGTGAAATCAAGATAAAACTGCTGTTTTAAGCATTCAAAAGCATACAAAACACCGTTTTCAAGTATTTAAACTGTCAAATTCATGTATATGTCGTGTGTAATGGCTTATATTTGCAAAATCAATATAAAATAGCTGTTCTCAGCTTGCAAAAACATACAAAATGCTGTTTTCAAGTAGTTAAACTGTCATATTCATGTTTCTGTCGTGTATAATGGATAATGTTGGTGAAATCAAGATAAAACTGCTGTTTAAAGCATTCAAAAGCATACAAAACACCGTTTTCAAGTATTTAAACTGTCATATTCATGTTTCTGTCGTGTGTAATGGCTAATGTTGATGAAATCAAGATAAAACTGCTGTTTTAAGCATTCAAAAGCATACAAAACACCGGTTACAAGAATTTAAACTGTCATATTCATGTTTCTGTCGTGTATAATGGCTAATGTTGGTAAAATCAAGATAAAACTGCTGTTTTAAGCATTCAAAGCATACAAAACACTGTTTTCAAGTATTTAAACTGTCATATTCATGTATATGTAGTGTGTAATGGCTTATGTTTGCAAAAACAAGATAAAATAGCTGTTCTCAGCTTACAAAAACATACAAAATGCTGTTTTCAAATATTTAAACTGTCATATTCATGTTTCTGTCGTGTATAATGGATAATGTTGGTGAAATCAAGATAAAACTGCTGTTATAAGCATTCAAAAGCATACAAAACACCGTTTTCAAGTATTTAAACTGTCATATTTATAAATATGTCGTGTGTAATGGCTTATGTTTGCAAAATCAAGATAAAATAGCCATTCTCAGCTTGCAAAAACATACAAAATGCTGTTTTCAAGTATTTAAACTGTTATATTCATGTTTCTGTCGTGTATAATGGCTAATGTTGGTAAAATCAAGATAAAACTGCTGTTTTAAGCATTCAAAAGCATACTAAACACCGATTTTAAGAATTTAAACTGTCATATTCATGTATATGTCGAGTGTAATGGCTTATGTTTGCAAAATCAATATAAAATAGCTGTTCTCAGCTTGAAAAAACATACAAAATGCTGTTTTCAAGTATTTAAACAGTCATATTCATGTTTCTGTCGTGTATAATGGCTAATGTTGGTGAAATCAAGATAAAACTGCGGTTTTAAGCATTCAAAAGCATACTAAACACCGATTTCAAGTATTTAAACTGTCATATTCATGTATATGTCGAGTGTAATGGCTTATGTTTGCAAAATCAAGATAAAATATCTGTTCTCAGCTTGAAAAAACATACAAAATGCTGTTTTCAAGTATTTAAACTGTCATATTCATGTTTCTATCGTGTGTAATGGCTAATGTTGGTGAAATCAAGATAAAACTGCTGTTTTAAGCATTCAAAAGCATACAAAACACCGTTTTCAAGTATTTAAACTGTCATATTCATGTATATGTCATGTGTAATGGCTTATATTTGCAAAATCAAGATAAAATAGCTGTTCTCAGCTTGCAAAAACATACAAAATGCTGTTTTCAAGTATTTAAACTGTTATATTCATGTTTCTGTCGTGTATAATGGCTAATGTTGGTGAAATCAAGATAAAACTGCTGTTTTAAGCATTCAAAAGCATACAAAACACCGTTTTCAAGTATTTAAACTGTCATATTAATGTATATGTCGTGTGTAATGGCTTATATTTGCAAAATCAATATAAAATAGCTGTTCTCAGCTTGAAAAAACATACAAAATGCTGTTTTCAAGTATTTAAACTGTCATATTCATGTTTCTGTCGTGTATAATGGCTAATGTTGGTGAAATCAAGATAAAACTGCGGTTTTAAGCATTCAAAAGCATACTAAACACCGATTTCAAGTATGTAAACTGTCATATTCATGTATATGTCGTGTGTAATGGCTTATGTTTGCAAAATCAAGATAAAATAGCTGTTCTCAGCTTGAAAAAACATACAAAATGCTGTTTTCAAGTATTTAAACTGTCATATTCATGTTTCTGTCGTGTGTAATGGCTAATGTTGGTGAAATCAAGATAAAACTGCTGTTTTAAGCATTCAAAAGCATACAAAACACCGTTTTCAAGTATTTAAACTGTCATATTCATGTATATGTCGTGTGTAATGGCTTATATTTGCAAAATCAATATAAAATAGCTGTTCTCAGCTTTCAAAAATATACAAAATGCTGATTTCAAGTATTTAAACTGTCATATTCATGTTTCTGTCGTGTATAATGGATAATGTTGGTGAAATCAAGATAAAACTGCTGTTTAAAGCATTCAAAAGCATACAAAACACCGTTTTCAAGTATTTAAACTGTCATATTCATGTTTCTGTCGTGTGTAATGGCTAATGTTTATGAAATCAAGATAAAACTGCTGTTTTAAGCATTCAAAAGCATACAAAACACCGGTTTCAAGAATTTAAACTGTCATATTCATGTTTCTGTCGTGTATAATGGCTAATGTTGGTAAAATCAAGATAAAACTGCTGTTTTAAGCATTCAAAAGCATACAAAACACTGTTTTCAAGTATTTAAACTGTCATATTCATGTATATGTAGTGTGTAATGGCTTATGTTTGCAAAAACAAGATAAAATAGCTGTTCTCAGCTTGCAAAAACATACAAAATACTGTTTTCAAGTATTTAAACTGTCATATTCATGTTTCTGTCGTGTATAATGGATAATGTTGGTGAAATCAAGATAAAACTGCTGTTATAAGCATTCAAAAGCATACAAAACACCGTTTTCAAGTATTTAAACTGTCATATTTATAAATATGTCGTGTGTAATGGCTTATGTTTGCAAAATCAAGATAAAATAGCCATTCTCAGCTTGCAAAAACATACAAAATGCTGTTTTCAAGTATTTAAACTGTTATATTCATGTTTCTGTCGTGTATAATATCTAATGTTGGTGAAATCAAGATAAAACTGCTGTTTTAAGTATTCAAAAGCATACTAAACACCGATTTCAAGAATTTAAACTGTCATAATCATGTATATGTCGAGTGTAATGGCTTATGTTTGCAAAATCAATATAAAATAGCTGTTCTCAGCTTGAAAAAACATACAAAATGCTGTTTTCAAGTATTTAAACTGTCATATTCATGTTTCTGTCGTGTATAATGGCTAATGTTGGTGAAATCAAGATAAAACTGCGGTTTTAAGCGTTCAAAAGCATACTAAACACCGATTTCAAGTATTTAAACTGTCATATTCATGTTTCTGTCGTGTATAATGGCTAATGTTGGTGAAATAAAGATAAAACTGCTGTTTTAAGCATTCAAAAGCATACAATACACCGTTTTCAAGAATTTAAACTGTCATATTTATGTTTCTGTCGTGTATAATGGCTTATGTTGGTGAAATCAAGATAAAACTGCTGTTTTAAGCATTAAAAAGCATACAAAACACCGTTTTCAAGTATTTAAACTGTCATATTCATGTTTATGTCGTGTGTAATGGCTTATGTTTGCAAAATCAAGATAAAATAGCTGTTCTCAGCTTGCAAAAACATACAAAATGCTGTTTTCAAGTATTTAAACTGTCATATTCATGTTTCTGTCGTGTATAATGGCTAGTGTTGGTGAAATCAAGATAAAACTGCGGTTTTAAGCATTCAAAAGCATACTAAGCACCGATTTCAAGTATTTAAACTGTCATATTCATGTATATGTCGTGTGTAATGGCTTATGTTTGCAAAATCAAGATGAAATAGCTGTTCTCAGCTTGAAAAAACATACAAAATGCTGTTTTCAAGTATTTAAACTGTCATATTCATGTTTCTGTCGTGTGTAATGGCTAATGTTGGTGAAATCAAGATAAAACTGCTGTTTTAAGCATTCAAAAGCATACAAAACACCGTTTTCAAGTATTTAAACTGTCATATTCATGTTTCTGTCGTGTATAATGGCTAATGTTGGTGAAATCAAGATAAAACTGCTGTTTTAAGCATTCAAAAGCATACAAAACACCGTTTTCAAGTATTTAAACTGTCAAATTCATGTATATGTCGTGTGTAATGGCTTATATTTGCAAAATCAATATAAAATAGCTGTTCTCAGCTTTCAAAAACATACAAAATGCTGTTTTCAAGTAGTTAAACTGTCATATTCATGTTTCTGTCGTGTATAATGGATAATGTTGGTGAAATCAAGATAAAACTGCTGTTTAAATCATTCAAAAGCATACAAAACACCGTTTTCAAGTATTTAAACTGTCATATTCATGTTTCTGTCTTGTATAATGGCTAATGTTGGTGAAATCAAGATAAAACTGCTGTTGTAAGTATTCAAAAGCATTCAAAACACTGTTTTCAAGTATTTAAACTGTCAAATTCATGTATATGTCGTGTGTAATGGCTTATATTTGCAAAATCAATATAAAATAGCTGTTCTCAGCTTGCAAAAACATACAAAATGCTGTTTTCAAGTATTTAAACTGTCATATTCATGTTTCTGTCGTGTATAATGGATAATGTTGGTGAAATCAAGATAAAACTGCTGTTTAAAGCATTCAAAAGCATACAAAACACCGTTTTCAAGTATTTAAACTGTCATATTCATGTTTCTGTCGTGTATAATGGCTAATATTGGTGAAATCAAGATAAAACTGCGGTTTTAAGCATTCAAAAGCATACTAAACACCGATTTCAAGTATCTAAACTGTCATATTCATGTATATGTCGTGTGTAATGGCTTATGTTTGCAAAATCAAGATAAAATAGCTGTTCTCAGCTTGAAAAAACATACAAAATGCTGTTTTCAAGTATTTAAACTGTCATATTCATGTTTCTGTCGTGTGTAATGGCTAATGTTGGTGAAATCAAGATAAAACTGCTGTTTTAAGCATTCAAAAGCATACAAAACACCGTTTTCAAGTATTTAAACTGTCATATTCATGTATATATCGTATGTTATGGCTTATATTTGCAAAATCAATATAAAATAGCTGTTCTCAGCTTGCAAAAACATACAAAATGCTGTTTTCAAGTATTTAAACTGTCATATTCATGTTTCTATCGTGTATAATGCATAATGTTGGTGAAATCAAGATAAAACTGCTGTTTAAAGCATTCAAAAGCATACAAAACACCGTTTTCAAGTATTTAAACTGTCATATTCATGTTTCTGTCGTGCGTAATGGCTAATGTTGATGAAATCAAGATAAAACTGCTGTTTTAAGCATTCAAAAGCATACAAAACACCGGTTTCAAGAATTTAAACTGTCATATTCATGTTTCTGTCGTGTATAATGGCTAATGTTGGTAAAATCAAGATAAAACTGCTGTTTTAAGCATTCAAAAGCATACAAAACACTGTTTTCAAGTATTTTGTTATATACACGATCCTACCCTTGGGTGAGGTGCCGGCTTCTCAGTGGAGAAGGGGTGGTTCAAGGAAAATAAATAGGGCGCCACACAATTAGAGCAGTTCTGCCCACCCAACACCAAATTGTGATGGTCGCTAGGACGCGTCACTGTTGCCTCTACCGAAGTCAGTCTGAAAAGCTGTAATGAGGTTTGAGGGAGAGGATCGGAGCAGGCTAAGTACCAATGAAACATACGCTCAATTTAACGATCTGGTTATTATTGAACAATAAACAAAGTGAGAAAAAAATTACAATATATAAATTAAGAGCAAAAAAAAATAAATTAATAACACTGTGGATGACACACTCTGCGGCCGTAGAACAAATAAACTCACCTGGAGCACTCAGCGTGCCAGAACTTTATTTAAAAAGGAACAATACTTACGCAACACTGCTCACCCTGAACTGTCCGTCGCGCGACCGCCTACGCACCGACACCCAACGCACACCTAGCGTATCGAACACCGCGGCCGTAGGTTGATCAACCGAGACGCGGGACAGGTATACAGGAATTAGGGGTTACACGTAAACAGTGCAACGCGAACCGAGGGTACTAACGGCGTACCAAATAATGAATGAAAAAGGTATAAAGTTCTTAACAACTAAGCCTCCTCACAAACAATATTCAGAAAAGTGTATCCAGTGAGTGTAGTTAATTGAAAATATTTAAATAACCAGACGGTATGTGTGACAGAATTATACAATAAAAAAAAAATTATCCAACAATGTAGATTTTAACAGTGTGTATAAATTTTAAAATGATTATAAGTTTTTAAACAAATGTAAATATTCAGATATGTAAATTTTAAACGGTGTGTGTGTATTTAAATATGAATATAAATTCTAAATCAGATCTAAGTGTTCTGAGTGTCCAATGTAAGCGTAATAAAATATCAATGGCGGGACTTAGCTCAAAATCAAGATAAAATAGCTGTTCTCAGCTTGCAAAAACATACAAAATGCTGTTTTCAAGTATTTAAACTGTCATATTCATGTTTCTGTCGTGTATAATGGCTAGTGTTGGTGAAATCAAGATAAAACTGCGGTTTTAAGCATTCAAAAGCATACTAAGCACCGATTTCAAGTATTTAAACTGTCATATTCATGTATATGTCGTGTGTAATGGCTTATGTTTGCAAAATCAAGATGAAATAGCTGTTCTCAGCTTGAAAAAACATACAAAATGCTGTTTTCAAGTATTTAAACTGTCATATTCATGTTTCTGTCGTGTGTAATGGCTAATGTTGGTGAAATCAAGATAAAACTGCTGTTTTAAGCATTCAAAAGCATACAAAACACCGTCTTCAAGTATTTAAACTGTCATATTCATGTTTCTGTCGTGTATAATGGCTAATGTTGGTGAAATCAAGATAAAACTGCTGTTTTAAGCATTCAAAAGCATACAAAACACCGTTTTCAAGTATTTAAACTGTCAAATTCATGTATATGTCGTGTGTAATGGCTTATATTTGCAAAATCAATATAAAATAGCTGTTCTCAGCTTTCAAAAACATACAAAATGCTGTTTTCAAGTAGTTAAACTGTCATATTTATGTTTCTGTCGTGTATAATGGATAATGTTGGTGAAATCAAGATAAAACTGCTGTTTAAATCATTCAAAAGCATACAAAACACCGTTTTCAAGTATTTAAACTGTCATATTCATGTTTCTGTCTTGTATAATGGCTAATGTTGGTGAAATCAAGATAAAACTGCTGTTGTAAGTATTCAAAAGCATTCAAAACACTGTTTTCAAGTATTTAAACTGTCAAATTCATGTATATGTCGTGTGTAATGGCTTATATTTGCAAAATCAATATAAAATAGCTGTTCTCAGCTTGCAAAAACATACAAAATGCTGTTTTCAAGTATTTAAACTGTCATATTCATGTTTCTGTCGTGTATAATGGATAATGTTGGTGAAATCAAGATAAAACTGCTGTTTAAAGCATTCAAAAGCATACAAAACACCGTTTTCAAGTATTTAAACTGTCATATTCATGTTTCTGTCGTGTATAATGGCTAATATTGGTGAAATCAAGATAAAACTGCGGTTTTAAGCATTCAAAAGCATACTAAACACCGATTTCAAGTATCTAAACTGTCATATTCATGTATATGTCGTGTGTAATGGCTTATGTTTGCAAAATCAAGATAAAATAGCTGTTCTCAGCTTGAAAAAACATACAAAATGCTGTTTTCAAGTATTTAAACTGTCATATTCATGTTTCTGTCGTGTGTAATGGCTAATGTTGGTGAAATCAAGATAAAACTGCTGTTTTAAGCATTCAAAAGCATACAAAACACCGTTTTCAAGTATTTAAACTGTCATATTCATGTATATATCGTATGTTATGGCTTATATTTGCAAAATCAATATAAAATAGCTGTTCTCAGCTTGCAAAAACATACAAAATGCTGTTTTCAAGTATTTAAACTGTCATATTCATGTTTCTATCGTGTATAATGCATAATGTTGGTGAAATCAAGATAAAACTGCTGTTTAAAGCATTCAAAAGCATACAAAACACCGTTTTCAAGTATTTAAACTGTCATATTCATGTTTCTGTCGTGCGTAATGGCTAATGTTGATGAAATCAAGATAAAACTGCTGTTTTAAGCATTCAAAAGCATACAAAACACCGGTTTCAAGAATTTAAACTGTCATATTCATGTTTCTGTCGTGTATAATGGCTAATGTTGGTAAAATCAAGATAAAACTGCTGTTTTAAGCATTCAAAAGCATACAAAACACTGTTTTCAAGTATTTTGTTATATACACGATCCTACCCTTGGGTGAGGTGCCGGCTTCTCAGTGGAGAAGGGGTGGTTCAAGGAAAATAAATAGGGCGCCACACAATTAGAGCAGTTCTGCCCACCCAACACCAAATTGTGATGGTCGCTAGGACGCGTCACTGTTGCCTCTACCGAAGTCAGTCTGAAAAGCTGTAATGAGGTTTGAGGGAGAGGATCGGAGCAGGCTAAGTACCAATGAAACATACGCTCAATTTAACGATCTGGTTATTATTGAACAATAAACAAAGTGAGAAAAAAATTACAATATATAAATTAAGAGCAAAAAAAAATAAATTAATAACACTGTGGATGACACACTCTGCGGCCGTAGAACAAATAAACTCACCTGGAGCACTCAGCGTGCCAGAACTTTATTTAAAAAGGAACAATACTTACGCAACACTGCTCACCCTGAACTGTCCGTCGCGCGACCGCCTACGCACCGACACCCAACGCACACCTAGCGTATCGAACACCGCGGCCGTAGGTTGATCAACCGAGACGCGGGACAGGTATACAGGAATTAGGGGTTACACGTAAACAGTGCAACGCGAACCGAGGGTACTAACGGCGTACCAAATAATGAATGAAAAAGGTATAAAGTTCTTAACAACTAAGCCTCCTCACAAACAATATTCAGAAAAGTGTATCCAGTGAGTGTAGTTAATTGAAAATATTTAAATAACCAGACGGTATGTGTGACAGAATTATACAATAAAAAAAAAATTATCCAACAATGTAGATTTTAACAGTGTGTATAAATTTTAAAATGATTATAAGTTTTTAAACAAATGTAAATATTCAGATATGTAAATTTTAAACGGTGTGTGTGTATTTAAATATGAATATAAATTCTAAATCAGATCTAAGTGTTCTGAGTGTCCAATGTAAGCGTAATAAAATATCAATGGCGGGACTTAGCTCTTTCTTCCTCTCTGGCTCACGGGAAAGTCAGCTGGGCTTGGAATGGAAGGCTCTGTCTCGGAAAGGCGAGAAACCTTAGCCTCCTGGCTTAAGAAAAGTCGTTTGGACCTTCTTGGCGGGATGGTGAAGTACTGGATGGCGACGATTCACAGCCACGAAAAATTTATTCGAATCCCCAACACGTGGGTTATCCGTAAAAGGACACAATACTGCCTTTCACAGCCTCGATAGACAGCGAGAATAATCCCCAAAGTGGGTAATGTTCGCAAACAAAATCTCGATTGTCTATCCACTAAATTTCACACAACGTGAAAATCTTCTACTTAGTAGCGCCAAAAAAACGTCCACTTACTTATGCGTACTGACTTAAGATCATATCCGGCCGTTATTTTTCCTACTTAAGACGGTGAAAAATTTGAATTCGAAGAAAGAGGAATAGACAAAGACAGCTATACAAATTTGAGAAGAAATCAACGGAAGTGTCAGAACACTAGCGACAAATAATAAAAACAACAACTAAAGGCTTGTATACAATTCGCAATCTCGCAGGAAAGGTAAACAAAACAGGGAAATTAAATGTGAAATATATTTAAGTATTATTACTAATAAACGAAAATGTAGTGTAGTTTATATTTGCAGAGAAAATAAAGATATATATTTTTAACTAATTTTTATCAAGTACGCCGCGCTGTAACTGCGCCTTTATCAACTAATAACGCTTGCGCATTTAACGAATTCTGAACGTGTCAACAAAATATAAACAAATAAGTCCTTGAACCTTGAAAGTGAAATAACACTAAAATATTACAACCAAAATACGATAATAAGTTGAATTTTACTATTTTAGATCATCACAGGTAAGAATAAAATAAAAATTTATTAGATTACATTATGCAAATCTTTAACTAAATATTTTTAGGTTAACAAAGGAAAGAAAACAAATAAATTAATGAGAAAGGATCTAAAGGATATGGAATTAAAAAAAAAAGGAATGGAATACGAAATTGGAACGTAACAAACTCCCCCTCTACTTCCTTGAGGTTTAATTTCGAAGAAATTAAAGCTCACACTCAGAATTCTAGAACAAATAATAGAAGTAATAAACAAATAAAATTATGGAAGATGAGGCAACACAAAATAAAACAAGAAGTAAGGCAAGGGAATGACTAGGTAAACTCAACAATATCATTAATGGAACCATTATTATCATCTTCAGCAGCTACGTTTCGTTCCGGTCCAGACTTTAAGTCTTTGACGTGCCAAATGCCACATATGTTTCCGGAATCATCTTCGAGTTCGTATACGCAGTGAGAGATCTTTTTACGTACTTTATATGGGCCGACGTATTTTGCGGCAAGTTTACTAGCGTAATTTTCCACAGCGTTTGACAACTTAAAATTTCTTCGCCAGACTGTTTGTCCTGCAACGTATTCCATGGGTCGGCGTCGGAGATTGTAGCGTGCTCTACTTTGAGTTTGAACGTGATCTAACCGCTTGCGTATCTCTTCGTGAATTTTTATCAACTGAGCCGGCATTTTCTCGGAGACGTTACCGCGATCAACATCAATGACGCCGTCTTGACTCAGAGCATTTACAGCGTACTCGTTGCCCAACAGAAACTGCTCTCTTCCGAAATTTGAAAAATAGGGCGTAAAGCCAGTCGCTTCGTGCACCAGTGTGCGTACAGCACAACTCACAGATGGAAGGTATGTATCCCACTTCTTTTGATTGTCCTTTAAGTAAGACGAGAGCATCGTTTTGATGACACGGTTTACTCTCTCAGTGGGGTTATTTTGCGGGTGGTACAACGCATTGAAGAGAATATTCACCTTGTACTTCTCACACATTCGGCGAAATTCTCCACTGCGGAACTGCACGCCGTTATCACAAATCAAGTGCTGTGGGACACCAAACAACAAGAATACATCATTTTCGATGTGTTGCGCAACAGCTTGACCTGTAGCACTGCGCAATGGAAAAGTGAGCACAAACTTGCTGAAGTAGTCACAAACCACGAGGATATAGCGAAAACCTTTGGAAGTGGCCGGAAGCGGGCCCATAATGTCAGTGCTTACCAACTGGAATGGACGGAATACTCTAGGGCGGGAACCCATCAAACCTGGAGGACGCTTCTGCTCCACCTTGTGTTCCGTACATATCACACAACGACTTACGTAAGCCACTACATCGGCCTTCATTTTTGGCCAGTAATATTTCGCACGCAATTTATGATATGTCTTATATATTCCAGGGTGTCCAGATGTAGGGGAATCATGAGCTAGACGTAAAATATTTCGACGCTGTTCTCGAGGAATGACTTGCTTCCACAAATTCATCTCGTCAGTTAAATCTGGAGCTGGTGGACGAACATATTTGTACAGGATACCCTCCTGCACTCTCCATGACGGGAACTTTCGTGGCTTAGCCTCTATGCGCTGTCGCATCCTTAAGTACCAAGGATCTGCGATGGCCTGGATATCCACAGGGGTTATGAAGATGGTGTCGATTGGTGGTACGGATCGGGAAAGACAATCTGGTACAATATGATCTTTACCTTTTCTGTGCAGGATGGTAAAATCATACTGCTGTAATTTCACACTCCACCTACACAACCTTCCCGACGGGTCTTTCAAATTGTTCAGCCACACCAAGGAATGGTGATCCGTTATCACTGTGAAGTGCGTTCCCTCCAGGTATGGACGAAGCTTGTCCAGGGCCCAAACAACCGCCAAACATTCCCTTTCTGTCGTTGAATAGTTTCGCTCGTTTTTCGACAACGACCTACTTAAGAAACACACGACATGTTCACCATCATCAAACGATTGCGAGAGGACTGCGCCCAACCCAAAACCACTAGCGTCAGTCTGGACCGTGAAGGGTCGAGAAAAGTCGGGACACGACAAAATCGGAGCTGTCACAAGACACTCCTTCAACACCCTAAAGGCATCCTGACATTCCTCCGTCCAAGACCATTTGGAATTTCGCTTCAACAAGCTAGTAAGAGGGGAACTAATAGACGAAAAATCCTTCACGAATCGGCGATACCACGAAGCCATGCCCAGAAAACTTCGCAATTCAGATACACAGGTGGGTGTAGGTATGTTTAAGATCGCACTCACTTTCTCTGGATCCACCCTCAGTCCTTGTTTATCCACTATGTACCCTAGATAACGCAGTTCAGGACGACAAAACTGACATTTCTCACGGCTTAAGGTGAGACCAGCAGCTGTGATGCGCTCAAATATCAATCCTAAGATCTCGAGGTGGTGTTCAAACGTATCTGAGATGACGATGACGTCATCCAGATAAACAAAGACGTAAGGTTCGAGATCAGCTCCTAATACCATGTCAATTAGTCGTTGCCATGTTGCCGGGGCATTAGTGAGACCAAACGGCATCCGTTTAAATTGGAACAGACCTCTGTTCGGAACTGTAAAGGCAGTATACTCACGGCTCTCATCGCTCATCGGAATCTGCCAATAGGCCGACTTGATGTCCAGCGAGCTCAAGAATAACGCACCACGCAAGCGATCTAAGATACTGGACACGTAAGGGATTGGATACGCGTCTTTCCTGGTTACCTTGTTCAGCTTCCTGAAGTCTACACAAAACCGGTAGCCGCCGTCTTTCTTCGGTACCATTAGTATCGGAGACGCCCACGGACTTGAAGAAGGCTCAATTATCCCGTCGGTCAACATCTGATCTAATTCTCGATCAATATGACGCTGCATAGCAGGGGAAACAGGGTAATACCGCTGTTTGATCGGTTCGGCGTCCGTGACAATCTTGTGTGTGACTAGCGTAGTGCAACCAAGAGTAGAGCTCGCACGGCTCCACTGTGCATCAAGGAAGTTTTTCAAGCGCACCTGCTGTTCTGGGTTTAAGTCTGAAGTCGAGGACATCCCTCTATCAAATTCGAGTGTCGCTAGGGACGAAAAATTCCAAACGTCACGTCTCATATCGGGTACGATTTCCATCGCATGCCAAAAATTCATACCTAGAATCACTCCGCTATCAATGTCAGGGACTACTAGGAAGTTTATCAATTTTAATTTGTCCATAAGAAGAACAGGCACTGTTACTGACCCTATGCTTTTACACATTTTCCCATCGGCAACTTTACATTCAGGGGAATCAGTCTCATCCAACTTTAAATCCAAATCACTAAGATACCTCCAACCTTCTCCCCCAATGATAGATCTCGTTGCTCCCGAGTCTAGTAACCCACATAGTTTTCTGCCAAAGATGGACACATTTAAATACGGGCGTTGATCGCCATCCAAATGAGAAATAATAAAATTTACTATAGCGATATTTTTTTCTAGTTCTACCTGTTTGGTCGAGCCGCCATAAGAAGACACTATTCGACCGCCTAGCGCTTCCTGTTGGCGTTTCCCGAACACTGTGCACAATCTCGCTTTGTGACACCGACTTTGCCGCAGACATAACAGTAAAGACGCTTCTTCTGCGTGCATTCGCGAGCCATGTGCCCTGGGGATCGACAATTCCAGCAAACCGGAGAGTTTCGTGTCACGACAGGACTAGAAACCTCAACTTCCTGAATGACGGGTCCACGTGTTCGACCTTGATACGCGAGGTCAGGTTCAAGAAGGTTTTTCTTGTTGGATGGAGGCGGGTGGTAATGTTCTACCATCTGACGATTAACCTCCAGCTGTTTGCATACAGATAGCAACTGTTCCACGGATGTAATCTCTGTTAATCCGATGCCCTTAATGTAGCAAGGTAAAATATTACGACGTAAAATTTTCAGTTTCTCCTCCTCACTTGGTGTTTTAGGTAATCTGTGAAATAAATTACGCATCGCCGCTATGTACGCACCTACGGTCTCATCCGATCCTTGCGTTCTCGATCTGATCTCCTCCATCAAGGCGAGTTCATAGTCATACGGCTCATACTCGGCTTTAAGGAGCCTAACAAAATCGTCCCAACAGTGGATTTTGTCCCTAATTGACCGATACCAAATCAGAGCGGGTCCTCGAAGTAACTCGATGGCTGAATCACATAATTCTGCTGGGGAAACATTACGTGAAATGCGGTAGTCATTTACGCGTTCAAGAAACGCATTCACGCTCAGTTCTTGTGAGTTCCCATTGAACTTAATATCCCATTGTACCACAGGAACTTGCTTCCGTTGTGGTGTCGGAGGATTCACAACA
Organism: Poecilus cupreus; assembly: GCA_963942605.1. Lineage (NCBI taxonomy): Eukaryota > Metazoa > Arthropoda > Insecta > Coleoptera > Carabidae > Poecilus > Poecilus cupreus. The sequence goes on from CAWWDY010002385.1 coordinate 88,134, forward strand.
ATGGGGGCAACCTTCGCTTCTGTACCAGCAATTCGTATTCGTTCTTCTTCAGCGTCGCACTTCTCCAAAAGGTTCTCTTCTTCTGTTCGCACTTGTTTCATCAATTGTTTTACCGATGCTTTAACGTCCTCATTATCTGAAGTAATCCTAGCTAATCTGAGAATCACGTGTTGAATTTTGGAACAGAGTTTAAGGTAGTCATAACTTGAGTTCGTCCCCTGGAAGCTCTCAATCATGCCCTGTAATGTGACAATTTTCTCCGTGCAAATATCTACTTCTGCTAAAGGATCCTGCGGGGTGACTGGTGTGTTTACTAGCTCTGCTAGTTTCTCTGACTTCATTCTCTTCGTCAGTTCTCTCCGCATAGTGTGCACGCTCAAAAGATCAACGTCTTCCATACCTCGGACCAGAAGTTCATAGGCTAATTCGTCTCTAGCTAAACGAACAGGTTCCATAATGAAAGAAAATAAAACAATAAACCGAAATATGCTAAGGTGAGATAATACAATGTATGAAATAATAAGAAATACAATTCCCTCAATTTTCAGACTACTTGAAATCGACAAAGGTGAGGCCCCACGTTTAGGGTGCCAATTTGTTATATACACGATCCTACCCTTGGGTGAGGTGCCGGCTTCTCAGTGGAGAAGGGGTGGTTCAAGGAAAATAAATAGGGCGCCACACAATTAGAGCAGTTCTGCCCACCCAACACCAAATTGTGATGGTCGCTAGGACGCGTCACTGTTGCCTCTACCGAAGTCAGTCTGAAAAGCTGTAATGAGGTTTGAGGGAGAGGATCGGAGCAGGCTAAGTACCAATGAAACATACGCTCAATTTAACGATCTGGTTATTATTGAACAATAAACAAAGTGAGAAAAAAATTACAATATATAAATTAAGAGCAAAAAAAAATAAATTAATAACACTGTGGATGACACACTCTGCGGCCGTAGAACAAATAAACTCACCTGGAGCACTCAGCGTGCCAGAACTTTATTTAAAAAGGAACAATACTTACGCAACACTGCTCACCCTGAACTGTCCGTCGCGCGACCGCCTACGCACCGACACCCAACGCACACCTAGCGTATCGAACACCGCGGCCGTAGGTTGATCAACCGAGACGCGGGACAGGTATACAGGAATTAGGGGTTACACGTAAACAGTGCAACGCGAACCGAGGGTACTAACGGCGTACCAAATAATGAATGAAAAAGGTATAAAGTTCTTAACAACTAAGCCTCCTCACAAACAATATTCAGAAAAGTGTATCCAGTGAGTGTAGTTAATTGAAAATATTTAAATAACCAGACGGTATGTGTGACAGAATTATACAATAAAAAAAAAATTATCCAACAATGTAGATTTTAACAGTGTGTATAAATTTTAAAATGATTATAAGTTTTTAAACAAATGTAAATATTCAGATATGTAAATTTTAAACGGTGTGTGTGTATTTAAATATGAATATAAATTCTAAATCAGATCTAAGTGTTCTGAGTGTCCAATGTAAGCGTAATAAAATATCAATGGCGGGACTTAGCTCAAAATCAAGATAAAATAGCTGTTCTCAGCTTGCAAAAACATACAAAATGCTGTTTTCAAGTATTTAAACTGTCATATTCATGTTTCTGTCGTGTATAATGGATAATGTTGGTGAAATCAAGATAAAACTGCTGTTTAAAGCATTCAAAAGCATACAAAACACCGTTTTCAAGTATTTAAACTGTCATATGCATGTTTCTGTCGTGTATAATGGCTAATGTTGGTGAAATCAAGATAAAACTGCTGTTTTAAGCATTCAAAAGCATACAAAACACCGTTTTCAAGTATTTAAACTGTCATATTCATGTTTCTGTCGTGTGTAATGGCTAATGTTGCTGAAATCAAGATAAAACTGCTGTTTTAAGCATTCAAAAGCACACAAAACTCCGTTTTCAAGTATTTAAACTGTCACATTCATGTTCCTGTCGTGTATAATGGCTAATGTTGGTGAAATCAAGATAAAACTGCTGTTTTAAGCATTCAAAAGCATACAAAACACCGTTTTCAAGTATTTAAACTGTCATATTCATGTATATGTCGTGTGTAATGGCTTATGTTTGCAAAATTAAGATAAAATAGCTGTTCTCAGCATGCAAAAACATACAAAATGCTGTTTTCAAGTACTTAAACTTTCATATTCATGTTTCTGTCGTGTATAATGGCTAATGTTGGTGAAATCAAGATAAAACTGCTGTTTTAAGCATTCAAAAGCATACAAAACACCGTTTTCAAGTATTTAAACTGTCATATTCATGTATATGTCGTGTGTAATGGCTTATGTTTGCAAAATCAAGATAAAATAGCTGTTCTCAGCTAGCAAAAACATACAAAATGCTGTTTTCAAGTATTAAAACTGTCATATTCATGTTTCTGTCGTGTATAATGGCTAATGTTGGTGAAATCAAGATAAAACTGCTGTTATAAGCATTCAAAAGCATACAAAACACCGTTTTCAAGTATTTAAACTGTCATATTCATGAATATGTCGTGCGTAATGGATTATTTTTGCAAAATCAAGATATAATAGCCATTCTCAGCTTGCAAAAACATACAAAATGCTGTTTTCAAGTATTTAAACTGTCATATTCATGTTTTTGTCGTGTATAATGGCTAATGTTGGTGAAATCAAGATAAAACTGCTGTTTTAAGCATTCAAAAGCATACAAAACACCGTTTTCAAGTATTTAAACTGTCATATTTATGTATATGTCGTGTGTAATGGCTTATATTTGCAAAATCAATATAAAATAGCTGTTCTCAGCTTGCAAAAACATACAAAATGCTGTTTTCAAGTATTTAAACTGTCATATTCATGTTTCTGTCGTGTATAATGGATAATGTTGGTGAAATCAAGATAAAACTGCTGTTTAAAGCATTCAAAAGCATACAAAACACCGTTTTCAAGTATTTAAACTGTCATATTCATGTTTCTGTCGTGTGTAATGGCTAATGTTGGTGAAATCAAGATAAAACTGCTGTTTTAAGCATTCAAAAGCATACAAAACACCGGTTTCAAGAATTTAAACTGTCATATTCATATTTCTGTCGTGTATAATGGCTAATGTTGGTGAAATCAATATAAAACTGCTGTTTTAAGCATTCAAAAGCATACAAAACACCGTTTTCAAGTATTTAAACTGTCATATTCATGTATATGTCGTGTGTAATGGCTTATGTTTGCAAAATTAAGATAAAATAGCTGTTCTCAGCTTGCAAAAACATACAAAATGCTGTTTTCAAGTACTTAAACTTTCATATTCATGTTTCTGTCGTGTATAATGGCTAATGTTGGTGAAATCAAGATAAAACTGCTGTTTTAAGCATTCAAAAGCATACAAAACACCGTTTTCAAGTATTTAAACTGTCATATTCATGTATATGTCGTTTGTAATGGCTTATGTTTGCAAAATCAAGATAAAATAGCTGTTCTCAGCTTGCAAAAACATACAAAATGCTGTTTTCAAGTATTAAAACTGTCATATTCATGTTTCTGTCGTGTATAATGGCTAATGTTGGTGAAATCAAGATAAAACTGCTGTTTTAAGCATTCAAAAGCATACAAAACACCGTTTTCAAGTATTTAAACTGTCATATTCATGAATATGTCGTGCGTAATGGATTATGTTTGCAAAATCAAGATATAATAGCCATTCTCAGCTTGCGAAAACATACAAAATGCTGTTTTCAAGTATTTAAACTGTCATATTCATGTTTCTGTCGTGTATAATGGCTAATGTTGGTGAAATCAAGATAAAACTGCTGTTTTAAGCATACAAAACACCGTTTTCAAGTATTTAAACTGTCATATTCATGTATATGTCGTGTGTAATGGCTTATATTTGCAAAATGAATATAAAATAGCTGTTCTCAGCTTGCAAAAACATACAAAATGCTGTTTTCAAGTATTTAAACTGTCATATTCATGTTTCTGTCGTGTATAATGGATAATGTTGGTGAAATCAAGATAAAACTGCTGTTTAAAGCATTCAAAAGCATACAAAACACCGTTTTCAAGTATTTAAACTGTCATATTCATGTTTCTGTCGTGTGTAATGGCTAATGTTGGTGAAATCAAGATAAAACTGCTGTTTTAAGCATTCAAAAGCATACAAAACACCGGTTTCAAGAATTTAAACTGTCATATTCATGTTTCTGTCGTGTATAATGGCTAATGTTGGTGAAATCAATATAAAACTGCTGTTTTAAGCATTCAAAAGCATACAAAACACCGTTTTCAAGTATTTAAACTGTCATATTCATGTATATGTCGTGTGTAATGGCTTATGTTTGCAAAATCAAGATAAAATAGCTGTTCTCAGCTTGCAAAAACATACAAAATGCTCTTTTCAAGTATTTACACTGTCATATTCATGTTTCTGTCGTGTGTAATGGCTAATGTTGGTGAAATCAAGATAAAACTGCTGTTTTAAGCATTCAAAAGCTTACAAAACAGCGTTTTAAAGTATTTAAACTGTCATATTTATGTATATGTCGTGTGTAATGGCTTATATTTGCAAAATCAAGATAAAATAGCTGTTTTTAGCTTGCAAAAACATACAAAATGCTGTTTTCAAGTATTTAAACTGTCATATTCATGTTTCTGTCGTGTATAATGGGTAATGTTGGTGAAATCAATATAAAACTGCTGTTTTAAGCATTCAAAAGCGTACAATACACCGTTTTCAAGAATTTAAACTGTCATATTCATGTATATGTCGTGTGTAATGGCTTATATTTGCAAAATCAATATAAAATAGCTGTTCTCAGCTTGAAAAAACATACAAAATGCTGTTTTCAAGTATTTAAACTGTCATATTCATGTTTCTGTCGTGTATAATGGCTAATGTTGGTGAAATCAAGATAAAACTGCGGTTTTAAGCATTCAAAAGCATACTAAACACCGATTTCAAGTATTTAAACTGTCATATTCATGTATATGTCGTGTGTAATGGCTTATATTTGCAAAATCAAGATAAAATAGCTGTTCTCAGCTTGCAAAAACATACAAAATGCTGTTTTCAAGTATTTAAACTGTCATATTCATGTTTCTGTCGTGTATAATGGATAATGTTGGTGAAATCAAGATAAAACTGCTGTTTAAAGCATTCAAAAGCATACAAAACACCGTTTTCAAGTATTTAAACTGTCATATGCATGTTTCTGTCGTGTATAATGGCTAATGTTGGTGAAATCAAGATAAAACTGCTGTTTTAAGCATTCAAAAGCATACAAAACACCGTTTTCAAGTATTTAAACTGTCATATTCATGTTTCTGTCGTGTGTAATGGCTAATGTTGCTGAAATCAAGATAAAACTGCTGTTTTAAGCATTCAAAAGCATACAAAACTCCGTTTTCAAGTATTTAAACTGTCACATTCATGTTCCTGTCGTGTATAATGGCTAATGTTGGTGAAATCAAGATAAAACTGCTGTTTTAAGCATTCAAAAGCATACAAAACACCGTTTTCAAGTATTTAAACTGTCATATTCATGTATATGTCGTGTGTAATGGCTTATGTTTGCAAAATTAAGATAAAATAGCTGTTCTCAGCATGCAAAAACATACAAAATGCTGTTTTCAAGTACTTAAACTTTCATATTCATGTTTCTGTCGTGTATAATGGCTAATGTTGGTGAAATCAAGATAAAACTGCTGTTTTAAGCATTCAAAAGCATACAAAACACCGTTTTCAAGTATTTAAACTGTCATATTCATGTATATGTCGTGTGTAATGGCTTATGTTTGCAAAATCAAGATAAAATAGCTGTTCTCAGCTAGCAAAAACATACAAAATGCTGTTTTCAAGTATTAAAACTGTCATATTCATGTTTCTGTCGTGTATAATGGCTAATGTTGGTGAAATCAAGATAAAACTGCTGTTATAAGCATTCAAAAGCATACAAAACACCGTTTTCAAGTATTTAAACTGTCATATTCATGAATATGTCGTGCGTAATGGATTATTTTTGCAAAATCAAGATATAATAGCCATTCTCAGCTTGCAAAAACATACAAAATGCTGTTTTCAAGTATTTAAACTGTCATATTCATGTTTTTGTCGTGTATAATGGCTAATGTTGGTGAAATCAAGATAAAACTGCTGTTTTAAGCATTCAAAAGCATACAAAACACCGTTTTCAAGTATTTAAACTGTCATATTTATGTATATGTCGTGTGTAATGGCTTATATTTGCAAAATCAATATAAAATAGCTGTTCTCAGCTTGCAAAAACATACAAAATGCTGTTTTCAAGTATTTAAACTGTCATATTCATGTTTCTGTCGTGTATAATGGATAATGTTGGTGAAATCAAGATAAAACTGCTGTTTAAAGCATTCAAAAGCATACAAAACACCGTTTTCAAGTATTTAAACTGTCATATTCATGTTTCTGTCGTGTGTAATGGCTAATGTTGGTGAAATCAAGATAAAACTGCTGTTTTAAGCATTCAAAAGCATACAAAACACCGGTTTCAAGAATTTAAACTGTCATATTCATGTTTCTGTCGTGTATAATGGCTAATGTTGGTGAAATCAATATAAAACTGCTGTTTTAAGCATTCAAAAGCATACAAAACACCGTTTTCAAGTATTTAAACTGTCATATTCATGTATATGTCGTGTGTAATGGCTTATGTTTGCAAAATTAAGATAAAATAGCTGTTCTCAGCTTGCAAAAACATACAAAATGCTGTTTTCAAGTACTTAAACTTTCATATTCATGTTTCTGTCGTGTATAATGGCTAATGTTGGTGAAATCAAGATAAAACTGCTGTTTTAAGCATTCAAAAGCATACAAAACACCGTTTTCAAGTATTTAAACTGTCATATTCATGTATATGTCGTTTGTAATGGCTTATGTTTGCAAAATCAAGATAAAATAGCTGTTCTCAGCTTGCAAAAACATACAAAATGCTGTTTTCAAGTATTAAAACTGTCATATTCATGTTTCTGTCGTGTATAATGGCTAATGTTGGTGAAATCAAGATAAAACTGCTGTTTTAAGCATTCAAAAGCATACAAAACACCGTTTTCAAGTATTTAAACTGTCATATTCATGAATATGTCGTGCGTAATGGATTATGTTTGCAAAATCAAGATATAATAGCCATTCTCAGCTTGCGAAAACATACAAAATGCTGTTTTCAAGTATTTAAACTGTCATATTCATGTTTCTGTCGTGTATAATGGCTAATGTTGGTGAAATCAAGATAAAACTGCTGTTTTAAGCATACAAAACACCGTTTTCAAGTATTTAAACTGTCATATTCATGTATATGTCGTGTGTAATGGCTTATATTTGCAAAATGAATATAAAATAGCTGTTCTCAGCTTGCAAAAACATACAAAATGCTGTTTTCAAGTATTTAAACTGTCATATTCATGTTTCTGTCGTGTATAATGGATAATGTTGGTGAAATCAAGATAAAACTGCTGTTTAAAGCATTCAAAAGCATACAAAACACCGTTTTCAAGTATTTAAACTGTCATATTCATGTTTCTGTCGTGTGTAATGGCTAATGTTGGTGAAATCAAGATAAAACTGCTGTTTTAAGCATTCAAAAGCATACAAAACACCGGTTTCAAGAATTTAAACTGTCATATTCATGTTTCTGTCGTGTATAATGGCTAATGTTGGTGAAATCAATATAAAACTGCTGTTTTAAGCATTCAAAAGCATACAAAACACCGTTTTCAAGTATTTAAACTGTCATATTCATGTATATGTCGTGTGTAATGGCTTATGTTTGCAAAATCAAGATAAGATAGCTGTTCTCAGCTTGCAAAAACATACAAAATGCTCTTTTCAAGTATTTACACTGTCATATTCATGTTTCTGTCGTGTGTAATGGCTAATGTTGGTGAAATCAAGATAAAACTGCTGTTTTAAGCATTCAAAAGCTTACAAAACAGCGTTTTAAAGTATTTAAACTGTCATATTTATGTATATGTCGTGTGTAATGGCTTATATTTGCAAAATCAAGATAAAATAGCTGTTTTTAGCTTGCAAAAACATACAAAATGCTGTTTTCAAGTATTTAAACTGTCATATTCATGTTTCTGTCGTGTATAATGGGTAATGTTGGTGAAATCAAGATAAAACTGCTGTTTTAAGCATTCAAAAGCGTACAATACACCGTTTTCAAGAATTTAAACTGTCATATTTATGTTTCTGTTGTGTATAATGGCTTATGTTGGTGAAATCAAGATAAAACTGTTGTTTTAAGCATTAAGAAGCATACAAAACACCGTTTTCAAGTATTTAAACTGTCATATTCATGTTTATGTCGTGTGTAATGGCTTATGTTTGCAAAATCAAGATAAAATAGCTGTTCTCAGCTTGCAAAAACATACAAAATGCTGTTTTCAAGTATTTAAACTGTCATATTCATGTTTCTGTCGTGTATAATGGCTAATGTTGGTGAAATCAAGATAAAACTGCGGTTTTAAGCATTCAAAAGCATACTAAACACAGTTTTCAAGTATTTAAACTGTCATATTCATGTATATGTCGTGTGTAATGGCTTATGTTTGCAAAATCAAGATAAAATAGCTGTTCTCAGCTTGCAAAAACATACAAAATGCTGTTTTCAAGTATTAAAACTGTCATATTCATGTTTCTGTCGTGTATAATGGCTAATGTTGGTGAAATCAAGATAAAACTGCTGTTTTAAGCATTCAAAAGCATACAAAACACCGTTTTCAAGTATTTAAACTGTCATATTCATGAATATGTCGTGCGTAATGGATTATGTTTGCAAAATCAAGATATAATAGCCATTCTCAGCTTGCGAAAACATACAAAATGCTGTTTTCAAGTATTTAAACTGTCATATTCATGTTTCTGTCGTGTATAATGGCTAATGTTGGTGAAATCAAGATAAAACTGCTGTTTTAAGCATACAAAACACCGTTTTCAAGTATTTAAACTGTCATATTCATGTATATGTCGTGTGTAATGGCTTATATTTGCAAAATGAATATAAAATAGCTGTTCTCAGCTTGCAAAAACATACAAAATGCTGTTTTCAAGTATTTAAACTGTCATATTCATGTTTCTGTCGTGTATAATGGATAATGTTGGTGAAATCAAGATAAAACTGCTGTTTAAAGCATTCAAAAGCATACAAAACACCGTTTTCAAGTATTTAAACTGTCATATTCATGTTTCTGTCGTGTGTAATGGCTAATGTTGGTGAAATCAAGATAAAACTGCTGTTTTAAGCATTCAAAAGCATACAAAACACCGGTTTCAAGAATTTAAACTGTCATATTCATGTTTCTGTCGTGTATAATGGCTAATGTTGGTGAAATCAATATAAAACTGCTGTTTTAAGCATTCAAAAGCATACAAAACACCGTTTTCAAGTATTTAAACTGTCATATTCATGTATATGTCGTGTGTAATGGCTTATGTTTGCAAAATCAAGATAAAATAACTGTTCTCAGCTTGCTAAAACATACAAAATGCTGTTTTCAAGTACTTAAACTTTCATATTCATGTTTCTGTCGTGTATAATGGCTAATGTTGGTGAAATCAAGATAAAACTGCTCTTTAAAGCATTCAAAAGCATACAAAACACCGTTTTCAAGTATTTAAACTGTCATATTCATGTTTCTGTCGTGTATAATGGCTTATGTTGGTGAAATCAAGATAAAACTGCTGTTTTAAGCATTAAAAAGCTTACAAAACAGCGTTTTAAAGTATTTAAACTGTCATATTTATGTATATGTCGTGTGTAATGGCTTATATTTGCAAAATCAAGATAAAATAGCTGTTTTTAGCTTGCAAAAACATACAAAATGCTGTTTTCAAGTATTTAAACTGTCATATTCATGTTTCTGTCGTGTATAATGAGTAATGTTGGTGAAATCAAGATAAAACTGCTGTTTTAAGCATTCAAAAGCGTACAATACACCGTTTTCAAGAATTTAAACTGTCATATTTATGTTTCTGTTGTGTATAATGGCTTATGTTGGTGAAATCAAGATAAAACTGCTGTTTTAAGCATTAAAAAGCATACAAAACACCGTTTTCAAGTATTTAAACTGTCATATTCATGTTTATGTCGTGTGTAATGGCTTATGTTTGCAAAATCAAGATAAAATAGCTGTTCTCAGCTTGCAAAAACATACAAAATGCTGTTTTCAAGTATTTAAACTGTCATATTCATGTTTCTGTCGTGTATAATGGCTAATGTTGGTGAAATCAAGATAAAACTGCGGTTTAAGCATTCAAAAGCATACTAAACACCGATTTCAAGTATTTAAACTGTCATATTCATGTATATGTCGTGTGTAATGGCTTATGTTTGCAAAATCAAGATAAAATAGCTGTTCTCAGCTTGAAAAAACATACAAAATGCTG